>CAIGRN010145551.1:0-10578 GCA_903798345.1 Fraxinus anomala
CTTTCAGAATCAATGATCAATTTCATTTCAATTGTGTTTCAAACTTTCTATTATTTGTCATCAAAATCTCTTTCGTCCCGAAGAAAAGGCGGAAGGTAATCTAGCGGAGCAGACTACTGCCGCACGGTGTCCCTTTCTGTGCTAAGAAGAAAGGCACCCCGTGAAACCTGGCCTAGCCTGTCCATAATAATTTTTCTTTCTTACTTTATTGTGTTTTTATGTTTTTAAATTTAAATAATAAGTAAATGTGAAGGTTAAAATGAAGGTATTTGAATCCTATCCCACCTCGCCTGCCAAAAATCCCTAATGGGTTGGGAGACATGGAAGGTCACTCCAACCTCCTTGCCATGTTATCATCCCTAATTATTCAAAATTATTTTGCTACCTTAAAATTGTAAATTGAACATATCGCCTAAAATTGTTTAAACTATTAGATTATAAATAAATTTATTTATTTATAGTTTTGTCCTCAATGCGCTTTGATGTGTGCAAGTTGAATTTATTTTTTATTAAAAGCTTGATAAATACACAATACTTACAAAAAAGAGTGACAACGAGGATTGAATTTTCGATCCTTAACTACTATAATAACATGATATACACTTCATTTAAAGTTTTAAGGTAGTGCAGAACGACATTCATTGACCCAGCTATCACTAGCCGACTACCCGATGCCATATTGCTTTTTTGTTGATTCAAGAAATATATTTCCACTTGCGAAAAAAAAAAAATCCGTTAATACATAAATCCAAACTAGTTTCAAATATACATCATCAATTTTGTTGTATCAATTTTCTGAGAAAGTTATTCTTAAGTGCATTCCCTTTTTGAGTTATAAAACCTACACGCACGAATGCTTCATTTTTCTACCTTTTTCAGCCGAAAGCACTAGGAGTGAAAGAAAGTGGGGCAATGAAGAATGAAAAGAGTGGACTATAATTTTTCGATTTTGTACATTAAAAATTGGATAAATTAAATAATAATTGGCCAAGCTTTCTAGACAACGTAGAGTTGATCCATTGTGTCTTTCTCCCAATTGGGGGTGCAAAGTTTAATATCCAAAGCATGATATGTTTTGTAGATAAATTTATTAAAGTTTAAGTCATTAGTGAAAGTTGACATTTTTGATATGACAAAAGCATGAAGTATGCACTTATGGTATTTGTCACACGTTGTCTCTGTCTAATCTAATATTAAATATGTTCGTAAAGTGTGAAATGTTTAAACTATATGTTTTTGTCCTTCTCACACATCTAGAGAGAGAGGGGCACAAGCTAGGTTGCAAATTGGTTGACGAATATGGGCTTCTAAGACAAACAATTCTTTCACCGACATGATTTGGTTGGTGAAGTTAAGGGACTGTTGGGCTTGACAAATGGGATATGCCTAGCTTAAGATTGTAGTAAGTTTGATTGAATGTGTTCTCTTAATTTCTATCCTTTTGCTTTGGATTCAGTTAGAGGTGAAGCTATGTATATTTTCACATCTCAATTGTCCATTTATTAGTATGTGATATGTTCGATGTAATTCGTTGGAAGTAAGGTGCTCGATTTCTCACCGTTTATCTAATGGGGGATGATAACAAAAAGTTGAGATGAGTAGAGCTTAAAACCCTTGATCTATTATTTTGTTATGTTTTACATTGAATTCATTTCTTCTGCAATTTTAGATTTGAAATTCTACTAAACAAATTTGTTTTCGCAGTTTAAAGTCGTGTCTATACATTCAAAAGTTTAATCAGTTCATTTTAAAAGAGTACTCAAAGGTCATTTATCCCCAAAATAGACGGTTAAAAATACGAGTGCCCAAGTGCTGTTTAGAAATATTATTCACCTCATTTCAGTGCTATTTGCCTCAGTCTTCCTTTTTCTATAATCTTAGTTCAAAGCCCATCTCATCATGGTTTTAATTGAGGCTTTTCAGCCTTGTTGGGTTTATATATATATATATATATATATATAGAGAGAGAGAGAGAGAGAGAGAGAAGGGAGAGACTAAGAGGCTAGAAGACGAGTGGTGCCACTGGTATGTTTAGAAATATTATTCACCTCATTTCAGTGCTATTTGCCTCAGTCTTCCTTTTTCTATAATCTTAGTTCAAAGCCCATCTCATCATGGTTTTAATTGAGGCTTTTCAGCCTTGTTGGGTTTATATATATATATATATATATATATATATATATACACACACACATATATATATTGTTTAGAAATATTATTCACCTCATTTCAGTGCTATTTGCCTCAGTCTTCCTTTTTCTATAATCTTAGTTCAAAGCCCATCTCATCATGGTTTTAATTGAGGCTTTTCAGCCTTGTTGGGTTTATATATATATATATAGAGAGAGAGAGAGAGAGAGAGAGAGAGAGAGAGAGAGAGAGAAGGGAGAGACTAAGAGGCTAGAAGACGAGTGGTGCCACTGGTTCATGATGGATTTTGTGGGCCCACATGACCCAGAAGAATTTGTCACTCCATTTCTCCTCTTCCTTTGCTGTCCACATACCTGTTTCTCTCTCGGTCCCAAACATTTTCACTCACAAAACACTCATAGATAGAGAGAGAAACAGATAGGAGAGAGAAGTGAAAATGTTTGTAAAATATTTAGGCAAGATAAGAGAATATTAATGCAAGAAAGAGGATGAGTTTGTTATGCAGTCCATGGCCATTCAGTATTCTGCTCAATATTATTATGCATTTTCACCATCTCCTCAAAGGGATCTTTCTTACATTCATAATTGCAAAACCAAGCCTTCACCACCTGCTATTTTGTTTGACAGAAGACAATCTTACAATACCCTTGGTTTCCAGGTTCTTTTTTTCTCTAATTTTGAGAACCATTGTGCAGTACTTATTTTACAGTGTTACTTTTACTTAAATTGAGCATATTTCTTGCTTGTTCGACAGGCTAAAATCTTGTCTGTGTTCTCTCCATTGCAATTATTACAATTGGGCAATTAGTTAGTAGCTTCAAGATCTTGTAATTAGGCGAAATGCTGTATGATTTTAAGGATGATATCACAATTGAATACAACACAATTACCCCACAATCAATCAACTAAAGAAAGAGTTGGAATTATAAGTACACAACTGTCTATAAATTTTTAAGGGGCTTGGATTTTAAACTTATAGCAGATCTCAGTCTTTTTATTGGCTGCATTAATTGGTAATATAATTCTATTAGATTAATAATGAACCAATATGAAATTTGACATTTGGAAATGCGGAATTAGTTCTTGTTTTATTCATAGAATGACTCATCAATTTGTTGCTAGTGCAGACACCAATGTGAGTAGCTTGAAATGAGGGATCTTGATATTTCCATTTAGACCATTATTATTGTTGTTGTTGTTGTTGTTGTTGTTGTTATTTTGGTTAGATATTGTTCGTTACAAGCTGCCATTTAGCTCAAGTATATCTTATTTTCTCAGAGAAACTTGAAATAACTGTAATTTGTTGTTCAAACAACTTGTTTTTACTTTAGAGCATGTGCAGTACGTGGAATTGGACAATACAATAAATGAGATTTTAATATCTTTTCGTCTTCAATACCGTTTGGTTCTGTTCAATGAAAAACACGCTGAGTTAAGTATATATCCTCGTAGGCTGCAAGGCTTTTGGGTCCTCCGGCAAGATTTGAACCTTCGAAGTTGAAAGTTGTATTCATCGGAGAAGAATCTGATAGGAACACCAGAATTATGCCAAGAACATACACCCTCTCCCATTGTGACTTTACAGCCAACCTAACACTAACCATCTCAAATATCATCAACCGAGATCAGGTAATACAAATCATTGTTCTTCTACATTTTAGAAGTTTGTCTCATTTTCATCCTGGGAATGTATTTTCAGCTGAAAGATTCAATTTTGCTTTAAGTCCATCTTTATTCTTCGACAGTTGAAAGGATGGTATAATAAAGATGATGTGCTTGCCGAGTGGACTAGAGTAAACGGGAACTTGTTCCTCGATGTCCATTGTTATGTGAGCGGACCAAATCGCGTTCTAGACCTTGCTGCAGAATTTAGATACTACATATTTTCCAAGGAATTGCCTTTGGTAAGTTCATCTTGTATCTGCATTCAGTCGAGAAATGTTGAATTCTCGTGTAATCTTGCTCTGAACAGTTCTTACAAAACTCATTTTTAACATCATTTGAAACTTTTAAGGTACTTGAGGCTATGCTGTATGGAGACTCAGATCTTTTCAGAGAGCATCAAGAACTAATGGACGCCTTAGTTCGCATCTTTTTCCATTCAAGCTCAAAGAAATACAATCGCGTTGAATGCTGGGGACCACTCAAGGATGCTGCTCAGGTAGTTTATCTCATTAATCGTCTCCCTTTTCACTTTTTTTCGTAAATATACTAGACACTGACTTCACATTTTGGCTGTAATGAAACCCATTTATTTTTCAGGGAAGAGGAGATAAGATTAATGGGTTTTCCTCTGCAAGCAAAGAAAGTTCTGGGGCTCCAATAACTTTGGGATTTCCAAAAGCTATCTTCCAAGCATTTGTTGCCTTCCTTCTTTAACTTTATGCAACACAGGCAGGCAATATAAGCAGTATGGGAATTTCGGGGAGATACATTTGAATCCAAATTCTCAATTGTCCGGTACAGACAAGAATTGTTTCTAAGGTCATCTGATTCTTTTGCTCCTGTTAAGATTTATTCACGAGTTCTTGACTGACAATTCTTGTAAAATCAAATTCAAGAGAGCTATTCATTTTCAGAAACGATTTTGATGTACAAAATTATAAACTTGAATGAGCCATTGTGCTCCCCTGCTATCTTTAGTTATTGACAATTTAATGTGCACTCAAGGTACACAATGTTGGAAAAGACTAACATATCAACAGCAGAATTAATTGATCCCCTGCAACAGAAGTACTGCACATGATTAACCAAATTAGATCACAAGAATTAATGTTGGAACATAAGTAATGCAATCGATTAACATAAGATCAAGAGTATCCTGTAAGTCAGAAAAAGAAAACAAAATATATTCGCAATCGAGTCTCCAGGAAGCTGTTCATCGCAGCTACAACATGGACCAACTATACAGGACGGAAATTCCAAGCCAAAAAACATAATGTTGGCAATTGACAATCAAAACCCGTTCGCAAGTCTTCAAGGTGATCAACAAACAACGAAATAATTGAGAAATCAAGGATTACTCTGTACCAACACAAGATAATCTGCACTGACTACTCACTTATGATGGCCTATTAGGTTTAGGTGATGATGACTTGGCTTTTGCAAAATCAAGCAGATCTTTGAAAATGGCATCTTCTGGCTTTTCTTGTTTGGTTGAGGAGGCTGGAGATTTGATTGAGAGATTCTGGGTTTGACCAACTAAGCCATCATAAGAACCTGGTCCACTACGCGAATTAGAGGGGCCACCACCATAAACAGGTGATTCCTCGAAAAACTTGGGTCTCTGGTTGTACCTAGAAGGTGGAGGTGGAGGGACATCTGGGGATGGAACATCCCAAGGAGCTGGAGGCAATTGGTCAGTAGATTTGCTTGTAGGAGCAGGCTCTTCGTATGCAGTTTTTGGTGCGAACATTGATGCTGTGGGATTAATGAAATCATCAGGAGTAGAAGATAGCGTCGGACTCGGGGGGCGGACCAGATTACGGTTGTTTGCATTGTCTGGGACAGCAGTGCGTATAGATCCCGATGCACCTGAAAATCGTTCTGTCTCGTAAACATCGCCACTGAGATAATCAGCCATTCCCGAGTCTGCACTAGTTGGTTTCTTTGATGGAGGAGGAGGAAGAATGCGGCTGATCAGAAAGGGTTCGCTCTTAGCAACAACTGGCTTCTGCCCAAGTCCTTGCAATGTATCCCTTGATGATCTGTAATTACGTGAGAGGTTTTATCAGTCCAAGTTGGAAATAACTCAACTTTTTCCAAAGTGAAGAGTTGCTTTAAAAATAAGCAACTTTTTCATTTTAAGGTTCAAAAATTTAAGTTGTCCAAATTTCAAAACAAAAAGTTATAACCCAAATGTTACCTTTCTTAACTACAGAATGTATGTGAGAGATATAACCAACTTAAATTGATAAAGAAAACCCTACTATTGATGGATTTGTGTCAACTCATGTTAGACTAAGTTTAAAAAATCATTTTGCATGACTAATATTCTTCCCCGTTCCATTACTGTGTACAACATGCATTGGAGAATTTAAAATATCAAACTTTTGAAGTAACTTTCCAATTATATTAGGGACACTTCTATCTTGGGATAGTTTACATGAAGGTGGGTATATCATTATGAGAAGGAAATGGCATCTTATGTTTAATTATTCAATGCTTTTGATTCCGCTCGAAATACATTAGTGAAGAAAATCTGGGAAACTTAGATGAATTTGAGTCAAGGTGGGATCTAGAAATTGAGCACGAGGAGAGAGACTACTAACTTGAGACTGCAATGCTCAATAAACTAGAAATCCAAAATAAAGCAACAGAGCAAAAGGAGTTTGAGCATGTCATCCTAGCAAATTTTTGGCTTAATTTTGTATCACATCAGATTATACACATTTACAAAAGTCTAGGGAAAAAGTTAATTTGAAGGTAACACCTTCCTGTCAAAATGAATAACTTATTTCTCTAGAGGAAAAGGAGGTTTTTTTAATTAAGATTACCTGTGTGCTAACTGAGAAAAATCTTCTTCAGACTCATCATCCTCGTGATTCATATTCATAAGAGGTGCAGCAACTGGAGTTTCTCTAGTCGCCACTGAAACTGCAGGTTTTCCCCCGGCAATTTCATCATGTCGACAAAGAACTCGCTGCAAACTATCATTCAAAGCTAATCCCTTACAAAGAAGATCCTCGTCCCTGCACAAAAAGGAAGCAGCAGCTAAGCCTTAATCCCACTATAAATGGATAAATTCAATTAATTTACTCTATAAAATACCCAAAAAGACATTCTTACACAGTATTATTCACAAGAGTCATGACACGCTTTTGGTACGAACGACATTGTTCAACCAGGTCAACGATCACCTCATCCTTCACGCCCTATGCTCAAATATCAACATATTCAAAATCCACAAGTACAAATTTCGCTGAATAGCGTTCTTCTCACAAGATATAATGCATCTCTATAAGTAACAAATCTTACTTTAATTCAAAAAGTAACACTTATTCTAAAACAGAAGCATGTTTGGCTAAGCTTAAAAAATTTACTTTATGTGAATTTATTTCCCAATATATAACTTTAAAACAACTAATGTATTTTATTGGTCGCAATTAGAAACAAAAGCATGTTTGGCTAAGATAAATAATAGCTTCTTCAGGTGCTACATTTGAGCTTAGCCAAAAATGCTCTAAGTTACTTCTTATAACCGTAAGGCGGGGGTTACTTTCAGAATTAACTTTCTTTTACTTATGTGTGAAGAAAGTAAGTTACTCAAAATAAAGGGAAATGAAATAATAAATTAAAGAAGTTATAACCTGCCGATCATGGGGGTTTAAGGCACCAAGCATTTCAAATAAAACATCTGCAAGTCCCTCTGCATTTTGAATTTCTGCCAAGCTGTATTAGGCAAAAGAGTACTATAAATTTCAAGAAGGTGCAATTTTCATCAACAACTGCTACTAAAAATCATAAAGTGACCAAAGAGAACTGCTATTTATAGAATATAATCTGGCAAGTAAGTTTAGGATATCCTTATGATTGAACTTGTGAAAATTAACATTTACAATTGGAAAAGCTCAGTGCAAAAAAAAAAATAGAGAGAGAGAGAGAGAGAGAGAGAGAGAGAGAGAGAGAGAGAGAGAGAGAGAGNTAACTCTAGCTTAAACATGAAGCATCAATCTATTTTGAGTAAATAGAGATGATTCTAAGTAAGATGGGTTTCATTAACATCAAACTCCTCCCTCTACATAAGAATATGATAGATATTAAGTTACAAATAACTATACTGAAAGAGAAAGAAAAAAGAAATGTAGTCAACCTTCAGTTCATTGTAGGCAGCATGGTACTGGGGAAACCTTCCCCTAGGCCCACCTAAAGCTTCTTGCCAAGTATCTATCAATATTAAAATCTTCTCCCTTACATTTAAATCCGGCTGCAGAAGTATAATTCAAGGAAGACACTAAAGTCATATTAGGATCTCAATCAGGAGAAAATATGAAGATATCAATAGGCAAAAAGACTAAACCACCTTCTTCTTTACAATTTTGACTATCTCATGTAAAATCTCTCGTTCAACAATCTGCTGAAACACATTCTCCCCACAATTTTTGCTAAGAGTCTCCAGCACCTGAATCATAAATTTTTTGAAGAAAAAATTTTTATGAGGCCACGCTTAAATTCTCGACATATAGCTTAAATCAGCCAAGATATGTGGCACAATCTTAAATAGCTCGAAATCAGTGCCAACTGTAGCAATGCCATACAAGGAAAAATGTTTCAAGTTTAGAATCAGAAAAAGGAAGTAAATATATTAGACAATGTTTAATAGTCATCAAATAAAAAGGAAATGTTCTCTCTAAAAAGATAAGGTTTGCTGCCACATGTGCCATGTTCATGATTGAAGAGGCAAGTATAGATTGTCCACAAAGGCATAACAATACTGGAAAAGGGAATCAAAGGAAGAAACTAAGGATGTCCAATCCCGCTAAGATCATGTCATATATAGAAATAGTAAGCTTGAACCAATAGTGCAAAGTAACAGTAAACTAATCCTTATGGCCATTTCTTCTATAACTGGAGATTCGAAGAAATTCTAATAACAATTAAATTTAAGACCTCATATCAATCTACTTGAGAGTCCATATTAATTTTGTATTTTTTAATCCACAGCTACCTCATCAGATTTCTTAGCGTCCAAGAACAGCACTGTCTCTTGACCAAATACCACGTAATCCTTTTAAATTCCCATAAATGATTCCCAAATAGAATAAATTCCAGCAAAGTAAAACAGATTAATGGATCTAGGGAAACTGTAAATAGCAAAGTCTTTTATAATGCATCTTACCAGCTCAATTTCAGAAGATATGAGTACCATTTCAAAACCTTAAAATAGCCTCATTTTGGAAACAAGTCACCTAGGTGTAGATCCTAGATCACACAGATTCCAATGCAAGACAAAATAAAATTAAATGACCTTCAAGACCCCAGCCACTTGGTTTGCAAATACAAGAAGACAGCACCAAGAGTGTCCACACAAGGTTTTGAATTTTCCACCAGCAGTTTTAAAATTTCGGCACTAACTTCTCTTTAAGTGCCTACAGGCAGCAACCAATTATTGGTTCCGGTTAAAATCAAGTTTCTATAAGCATGCTTACACTGTTACCCAAATATACTTCCGAAGTCTGCATACTGAAACCTGAAACATTTCCAGCAATTGACTTCCTAACTTCCTCAGGTGAGCACACTGAACATATTTGGAAAAGAACTTAATGGCCATGTATGAAAAAATAAAGAAGGATATATGGATATTCTTACAAATAATGCAAGGAGCTGTATTTGAGGGTTCTTATTCCCCAATTTTTTCTTGAGTATCTTCAGTGCATCTTTTGCTTGCCTGCAGTTCAACTCAACTTATAAGAATGATAGGAATTTGTGGATAAATAACTTACACAAGTCACATTCTTCAAGTGATAAATATTATATTTTATACACTGCCCAGTAGTAAAAATCATTACTTATAATACAAAATTACTTAATCAAAACGAATCTGTGAAGCCATAATCAGACAGTTCCAAATTATCGTTAGATGACCCACATTTGAATGGAATTTCAACTCAGTAGGTTACCCAGGTAAAATTCTATCTAATCTGCAAAATGTCACGAGAGAGAAAACAAAAAATGGCACTTATGTCCTTACGTTCAATTTTGAAATTTAGAACTACTAGAAATTTTAAAAATGAGATTGAAAGCAAATATTTTGATACATGCAAATAAAAATTCTTTTTGCCACCTACAACCGCTTTCAAATTACTTTCTCTGGTGTGGGAATGTCAGTGAACTTTTTTAATTCATTCTTAAATTAAAACTGGAGTCGTTAAAATGAAACTAATTTTGATTAAAAATAACAAAATAAATTACAAATCGCATTCCATTGGTCAAGCAAAGGAAACAATACCCAGGATCTGAGTTTATTATGTCGCATAGCTCTAAATTCACTCCCCAGTCTGGACCAATCAGCAGATCACTAGTGGCCCTCTCAGCAACATCTGCAGCATTGGCCATATTTGTCTATTTCTACTACCACTTCCTAAAAACATGCAGAAATCAAACTGTAAAACCATGTCGCCAATTGAGTAACATGCATATTGATAAAATAACGACTAACAGAACCACATGCACACAATTCAAATCACGGTATCCATTGAAGAAGACAAATAATTTTGTGTATATATAGAACAAAGATGCCAAAACTGAATAGGTGATAGGTCTCACCCATACCTTTTTTAGTGGGATATGGTCAAATGACGCCCTCGCTGCAAACAAAAACAAAAGATAAGTTGAAAAAAGCGTGCAAATTCAACATCTAAAGGGAAAGGGCAAAAATGAAATGACACTATAATTGCACTCTCTGCGTTGTTTTTTTTTTTTTTTTTT
>CAIGRN010145555.1:0-31099 GCA_903798345.1 Fraxinus anomala
TACTCCTGGCGCCACCAGATGATTGGTGTAGCCAAAGCCGGGTTCAAAGCCATTGCACCCGATTACCGAGGTTACGGTCTGTCCGATCCGCCTCCCCAACCCGAGAAGGCCGCCTTTGCTGACTTCATCTCTGACCTCAATGCGCTTCTTGATGCTCTTGCAATTCCAAAGGTAAACAAACAGAACCAAGTGGTCTAAAAGTACATAGTGCATGTTCGTAAAAAGTTACTTATCAGTAAATTCTTTACAAGTAGGTTAATAGTGAAATTATGTTAGTTACTTATTTTGAGAGCACGCTTACAAGTCTCTGAAGAATCTAGAATGCCCGATGATCCTTTACTCCAACAATGTTTAGGATTCTTCAATCACGTCAACTCGATCCGGTTGAGAAGACTTTATATCTATGAATCTCATGTAAATGTAATGTACACAGGTTTTTCTTGTTGGTAAAGATTTTGGAGCCCGAATTGCATACTTTTTTGCCCTTCTCCACCCAGAGAAAGTCTTTGGAATTGTTACACTGGGTATACCTTTTGTTCCTCCAGGCCCACCTGCATTTCTTGAGCATCTTCCTGAAGGCTTTTATATTTCAAGATGGCTACAAGAAAATCTTGATTCTTCTTTCCATTAGTTAAGAATAGGAAATGATTTTCTTTGAGCTCAACCTCATTGTTGAAATCTTATTCCAGGTACCCAGAAGAGCTGAGGTCGATTTTGGTCGACTCGACTCTAAAACGGTTGTACGGAATATCTATATCCTCTTCTCACGAAGTGAAATACCAATAGCTAATGAAAACCAGGAGATAATGGATATGGTGGATTCATCTACTCCTTTACTTCACCGAGGAAGATCTTGAGGCCTATGGTGCTTCATACGCAAAATCGGGTTTTCAAACTGCATTGCAAGTTCCATAAAGATAATTCGCTGCTACTTTTCTCGATTCTCCAAAGACATAAGCACGTTCTCTTCTCGATTTCTCCAAAGTCCCGATTTTTTGTAGGACAATCAATGAAGAGTTCGATATAGCAAATCTGAAAGTTGAAGCTCCAGCACTGCTGATCATGGGTACCAAGGATTATGTGTTCAAATTTCCAGGAATGGAAGATTATATTAAAAATGGACATGCAAAATTGTTTGTTCCTAAATTGGAGACAACATATCTACCAGAAGGCAGCCATTTTGTGCAGGAGCAGTTTCCTCACCAAGTGAACCAGCTAATTCTCAACTTTCTTATCAACCACAGCTGATTTCTTTACTCCCTTCAAGATCTATGCTGCATTATGAATGATTTTAATTTGTGAATATCCTCATGTCTCGCTACTTAAGAATTATTGCGTTTAAGATTGTTGAAATTACAGTTTAAGTAAATAAATACGGCCCTTTTTCTTAATCTGGACTTCCATCAATATGGAGAAATCAAATCTTGAGAAATCCAACGTCTCTAGGTACAAAAATTGACATGAACCTCTAGTCTCAAATTTTGATCTCATGTCATGTTACAAAATTCTAAAGCATCATGGCTGATGTCCCAAGAACTACGAATAAAGATACATCGGGTTGAGAACAGTCCTTATCTCATGTTACCCTCGCGTAAAACATCAATCATGTCATATATCCGCTTGTTTGCTCTCGATTGAACCTGCATGCACGAGAAGACTTACATATGCAGTATATGTACTGTTAAAACATGATTGCAAGGGACAAAAGGGGGATTATACAACGAATGTGGTTTCACATATTAGTTTGAACAAATGGGATACCAAAAATGAGTTATACAACTATCAAAGACTATAGTTACCTTCTTGGCAAGGAAAAGTAAAGCATCAACCGTACCCTCTGCATAAATTGATCGCCCACAAACATTGTGCTGAAACTCAAAAGAAACACTTCCGGAAAAAAAAGAAGGAAATAATATAAGCAAATATTTGCTGCTGGCGAAAAATGATGGTACCATAAAAATGTAGAAAGTGAGGGTAAGTATATTACGTTCCATCAGGCGACGTCAAATGATACATGTGGAAAGCATGTCCATATATATGCTCTTCTGGGACACCCACCATCTCAATTTGTAACTTGGGGTCTCGTATTAGTTGAACCTAATAGGATAGATTGATAATAAATAACAGAATGTAAAATTCGAAAGCCTGGAAACATCATTATAATTCCTATTTGTAACAAGAGTATGCCATTCTTCACAAGATATCATAAATACAAGCACTTGAGAATAAATTCACAGCGAAATATATCATGATGGCAAGATGCAGGATCATGATGGGCTCACACTCCTCTGAGCAGAAATGGGAAAAATAATATCCACTTAATTGCAAGTTAATTGGTCCAGCATAATCAGAGAACAATAAAATAACAAAACGAGAATACGGTGATTATCTCTCCAAAGCAAGTTTGATTTCCTAGTCTTAGCACCTGAAAGCTATTAGAAAAGCAGTCCCTATAACTGCAGCAATTTCTGATAAAGCATCATGAACCAAGAATACATCAGCAACCTGAGCCTTAATCCCAACACACGGTCGGTCACGTGAATCAATTTTCACTTTTCCATTTAATCCAGAGCTACCCATACTTAAAGGTCCAAAGAAACCTAATCTTTTGCGGTTACCTTGTGTTATAGTAATTTTACCATTTTAGCTTAGCTGACTGGTCAAATGCAGTGTCAATGATATCAGCCAATTACATAGTTTTCCAGTGCCCCCAATTTCCCAAATCATACCCATCCCGCTAATCTTTGAATCTTGATCACTCATCTCCAGAACCACTTCTCAACTTGAATCGATAATTTCCTCGTTAATAAATTTCATATTCTCAATGGTAACATATCAAAACAGTCAATCAACTCCTCCAATGAGGAAAAGAAAGAACGAGAAGAAAAGGATGAGAAAATTATGAAGAGTAGAGAGCACTGACTAGCACCCTAAAAAGTTGAGCTTCATCAAATAGTAACATTACTTTGCCTGAGGCTTTTTAACACAAAAAGTATTTTGAGCACCTCAGTCCTCATGCTTTTAAGTCTTCTTCGAGATTGATAGTAATTATTCAAAGTGCAATTATGCATTTACAAAGTGAAAAGCAGAAAACTCGTAGCAAGAAACTTTCTAACTATTCTTTGTGGTCAAAGTTAATTTATGCCAAAGAATACAAATTGAGCAATAATTTCCATGATGGCTATGTTTCATCCTTGAAAGATGTGAGAAAAAATATATATATATTTCAATAATATGTTTACAATGAACACCCCAAACGCACCTGATCTAGTTCAAAAGAGACTCCAAGTTTCTGAAAGCATGAGATGACAGCCTTGGCAGTTCCAGAAACATCCAATTTGCTAGCTTGATGGGACTCCATCACCTTATATAAGTTTTACAAGGGTTAAAAGAGAATGAGTTTAGACTTTTACTTTCAACTTCAAAAATGACTAACGAAAGTACATATGGGAGAAAAGATCATGATCGAAGGACAAAAAAAAAACAAGGAACAAAATGTCAGGCTCTTAAGCTCATGAATATTTATTATATATCAGGAAAGATGATAAAACAAGCAAAACTGGGAACTTTCAAAGACCACTGAAAGATTATGATAAAGTTTTTGAGGCACATTGTCTTATGATGCAATTAAGAAATGAACATTTACTGGAAGGTACTGACAATCAGAAAAAGGGAATGCAATCTTAAATTTACCTTTTTCATCATTCTAAGAGACTAGGCATTCGCACACATCAATGACCCAGTATATAGCTGATAAATAACTCCCTAATTTAAGGTGGCAGTGGATATTACTGGAGCTATCAGCTGATGGTAGTGGTGGCTCAGAGGATTTCACTACTTTATTTTTATCTGCATGTTATTTGCACGCTAAAACGTGCACTCCCCTACACACAGACACACACAGCCCATAAACTAATAAGAGAGAAAGGTGTGTTGTTCAATAAATTGTTGCATTCGGGAAAAAAGCTTGTGGAAAACTTTGCATTTTTATGTATTAAAATTAAGCACAGGAGAAAACTATAATAACTATTAACCTAGAAAAGAAAAGGACTATAGAGACCTCACTTGTAAATGATACCCAGAGAAAGCTCCGGGAAACTGTTCTGCCATAATTTCCATGGCTGCAAGAAATGCTACCACCTAAAAGACATTAGTGAAACAGGTTTTACATATGTAAAATACAAGAAAACAATTGAGCATTATACATAATCAACCAAATAGCGATTGCAAAGTTCAAAGTACCTGTTTACCCATTTGTGGTGAGATCACAGCATAAACATTTGAGTCTGCAACAGTCTTATACAGCAGCTCCCTGTCTCCTCCAGTGGTTCCCATTACAAATGGTACACCAACTTTGCAATAAAGTGCAGCATTTTCTGTATACCACAATACAAAAAGACCACAAGCTAAAACTTTGGATTCTAGCCTACATAGCATAAGCATTTTTGAAACTAAGTTAAACCTCTGCATTATACTGTAAATCAACGTATGCTTACCATTCACAGCAGCTGGGACTGTGTAGTCTACCACAATCAAGTTGGAATATTCATTTAAAACAGAAGATAGAATGTCTTCTCTTTGAGACATGCCATGAATTTCGATCTCCTTTCCACCAACATCCACAATTTTCCCATTATCTTCTGGACCACCTAATGCTACAGGAACAGGGTGAAGTCCAGCAGAGATAGCGGCTTCAAGAACAGCCCTCCCCATTTTTCCAGTACAACCATTTACCTGAAAAAATTTATGAAAAACAGAAATTATATAAGCTGCACCCGCAACACTAAAGCTTGATTTCGCAATATAAGCTCCATCAGCAACACTTAAGCTGTACTTTTACATGGCTTTTATTTTGGCAAAATCCTGTTGTATTGTGGCCAAAATAATCGTACAGTATTTAATCAGTGTCGTAAAATCCACATTCTAAATACTAAACCTGTGATTCGCTAGTGTATGCAGACACTGCATTTCAATACTGACTACCTACAGATACATTTCACTCTGAATTAAGCCCCGGGAACTCAATTTGGGCCTCAATGCTCAAATAGCATTCCCAAATAGCGAAAATAGACCCACCACCATTTCAAGAATGCTCCAGCATTATACACTCAATGCTCCAACATTGACTCAAACATGGGACTTCCAGCTCCGATACCTCTGATACCAACTGATGGAAAATGCAACCACCCTTTCCCAAAAGCTATAGCTGATGGGGAAGATGCAATCCAAACTCCGGATTGGCCTCACCTCGAAGGAGGCCTTACGCTAATTGGGTCATTCCAAAATTGCGATAATAGGCACACCCCATTTCAAGCACCTATACATACCCAGGATTATGCAGGATTATACACAAAAGATCCTTTTTTGGCTCCTTCTTTAGACCTGTGTATGTTATCACTAGAGCTCTTAAAAACAAAATGTGCCGGCTTTTAACACTCAATGCACAATTACGTTTCAATCCATAAGCGATCGACTTTAAAAACGCACAAAGCCCATCTAACAAAACGGAAAAAATACAAAAAAAAAATTAAATTAAAAATTAAAAATTTTGAGAAAATAAAAAAATTTTGAAATTACCATTATAGGGAGACCAACATTTTGCGATGTATTCGTAATCGCAAGTTCAACAGATTGTGCTGGAGTGCTTGCATTCGCAACCAAAATATCTCGCCCTTTCGAAACATTAATACTGACATTTCTGCCTATTGATCTTCCACAAGACCATGGAATGGGCATACTCTTATGTTGATGAGTAGCCAAAGCAGCATTGATTGGAAGTTTAACCATGAGCGCCATTGGTTTTAGTACAAAAGACTCCGTTGAGTCCGTTCAGAATTCTGGGGTTTTACAGTTTCTTCCTCTCTCTATTTGATATTAGGGTTTTGTTTCTCCCAATTTTTTTTTTTTAAATTATTCCATGTTGGGAAATGGAATTTTATTTTTCAGTGTTGATAGTGAAATGAGGACCAGCTGGGGGGAAAATGGATATATTGCAAATTTATTCATTGTGCATCATCATTTACGAATTGGTAATGTGATAAAAAGGAAGGAGAGAATTGGTGAAATTTTGATTCGATAAATAAATTTGTAAATTGTGGTATAGTTAAAAAATTTGTCCATGTTTGGTTCAACTATAAAATTAAATTCAAATTAATAATTAATTTTAATTACATATTTCTCAAGGCTACAATTTTTCAACCATATCTTTTATTAACTTTTATAAAAATATATTAAAAATCCAATTTTTATCTAACCAAATTGGCTAGATTTTGATAAAAGTTCATGAATTTGTGGTTAAAAAAGTGGATAAAAATTGTGAAATTCATTAAACTTTAGTTGAAATTAATTGAGCCCACTTAAATATTTAACAAAATTTTAAACCGGGACTAAGTCTGGTTTGTATAATGGCGCAAGAGCGATGCATCGACATTAGAGCTGGACTCCTTAGTCGGGTAGGAGAGATCGCTCATACCTACCTTCCTGTTCCAATCGTTCATTGGTCAGACTTGATTATAGTGTGATCGCAATCTCAAAACTCCTTAAATGGTTAAGAGAGATCGCTCATACCTACCTTCCTTGTTCCAATCGTTTATCGATCCGAGCCTGATCCTAGTATAGCCAGTCTCAAAGGACTTAGCTCGATGACATCAGAGCTAAAAATAAGACCAATCCATGGCTTGTGGAAATAACTGTAAAACAAAGTCAAGTTTTTTACAGCAGACCATTCTCTTTCGATGTTATAGTTAAGTTGGTCCTTGAATTATCAAATTGGTACTATTGAAGTTGATATTATAATGAAGTTTTCATGTAGCGCACAAGTAAATTCAAGATATCAACCACAAGCTACTCACTCTAAGTAGTGCAATTCAAATTGGTAGATTAAAGAAAACAAAGAAGTTGCGATTAGAGGTGTAAAACCGAAGCAAAAACTAAATATCCAAAAGGGTAAAATCAGCTGCTTCATTCAAGATTTAATTACATCCCCAATAATTCTACTGTGCATCAAAAGGGTAAATGAGCAGCTTCACTCACCACAACATTTTGCCACAAATCGTAACTGTAGGAACAAAAAATGAAATAGCCACAATTAAGCGCAAATACTGCAAAACTATTGGTTCGATCCCAAGTCATGCTTCTACCCCTATATATGTACAGAACTTATGATGCCAGACAGCAGAGTAGATGAGAAACAAACAAAATTTTGACTCCACCCCCCACAGAACAATTACTGTCCGGCCCCACAAGAATATCTTTTCTAGAAGTTGAGGGTATGGCTCCTGCTCTCGCAAAATGGTCAGCGTTGGTTTTCTGAGAGCTGCCATCTAGGGCACAATGCAATTACTGAAACTGGCTTCACCAATCCCATCTGGTTGCATTTGCTTGTCTAGTAAATCTCTGCTAACACCAGAACTCGAAGATCTATGCTGCGTTAAATTGTTCTCCACGGCATCCACAAGCAAGCGTTTCACAGCCCCCGAATCTGAATCCGGTGACAAATCTTCTTCGCGCTCCGGCTGGATATTAAGGTCTATTTGACCTTTCAAAGGAGAGACCGAGGATTTTCTCTCATCAGGGTCATCAAGACAGGCCCCTTGGCTTGCCTCTTCCCGGTTCAGACTACTTTTTCCTATGTCATTGTTCAGATAAGCATCATTATCCACCTGCAGCTTCTGACAGGCACTTCCAGCTTCTTTTGTCAGCTGTTTCTTCTCAAACCTCTCCATCAAGGAACTGAAACGATGCTTTAGTGATTCTGAGTCGGCAAAATCGCATATTTGCTTGTGCTTCGGGTCGTTTCCATCAGAAGGTTGAATGCAGATAATGCATGTACAGTCGAGTTTATGGCCTGCATGTTTCATTTTAGTCTGAGATGAAGCTGGAAGGTCCACTCCCTCCACTTGGATAGCTAAATTAGCAAGTGCATCGAGTCCTTCCTGTGCCACAACTGGATCTGAATTCTGTTCAGTAATGTTCTTTTTCTTATTCACTGTATAAAAATTAAAAAACCATTAGCAAAAGTGAAATGACATTGCAAGTAAGACAAGCAACATGCAAGAGAAGAAAGGAATCTACCTTCAGTAGTAGTGGATAATATATCTTCAAGCTGCTGGGTAGATAATTGCTGAGCAGTTGAACATAGAGATCTGATGTAGAAAAGAACATGTAAATTGAGAAGACGCGTGAAACCAGTGAAAACATATGATAATACGATGACAGAAGATTATTGGTTGAAAAATTACACTCCCTCGGATTGAAGCATAATGCTATATAATAGTTGTGATCCATAAGGCACAAAATGGAAACCGAGTCTGAACAGACAAATATACCTGTCCAGGCCCCATATATTCTCAGAACAGGTCCATCTTGATGGAAGAAGAGCATTTGCAGGCACTTTGCGCCACTTTAAACAAACCTCACATTCTACCCATTGAATTTTTTCACTAAAGCAAAAATAATAGCGAATGAACATTCCACAAGCAAAGTGATGACAATACAAGAGAGAAAAGGAGGGACAAAATACACAGATATTTATCAAAGAAAGCGTGTTACCCAAAACAATCTATCGCAGGAATAGTCGGCCTTCCGATAATTGGTGCATCCTGCCAAAAAGAAAACCAAATCAGGACTGTGAAAAGGAATGGCATTCGCTTTAATATCAAGCATAGAGCTTAATCTAGCATGAAAAACACAGGTTCTTAAAAACCTAAAGTTAACCAACAAAAATAATTATGCACACATTTATCTTGCCAGCAAACTTAAAAAGGACAATGTGGGAGATAAATTATGGTCAATGATAACTTCACAGTTGGGGTTCAGTCTCAATAAAATAGTTTATGCTCATTCAATAATGTTGCAAATCCGACAAATTCACTAATATCTTTTTGGACAACAAAGATTGTACTGAATTTATTTCTCCCTACCTTTAATCCTAGTAAGTGGTTTCTTTTCTAAGGAACATGGATCATAAACATCTCACAAGATTTTCACGGTGAAACAATGCTTACAAACATAATATATTATGCAACCACCTGACACCTATAAATAAACTCCCAACAAATATTTGATAATAGCAGTGCCCCAATACCTCAAATTCTTCAATTTCACAGCCTTCTACTACAAAAACTGAGGGCACATTTTCAGGAGGTGAGCGCATGATTCCTTGAACTTGGTTACATGTGAGCTTCAGTTCCATCATCTCTTCATTGTCAATCCTAAGACGTTTACTTTTCAAACCAAAGATGCTATTCTTCCTCTTACTACGAACGACAGACTTATTTTCAAGTATTTCCTTCTTTGCGAACCCTGATTTATCAATTTCAGACTGGTTACTCCCTGAATCTGCTCTAGCAGCAGGTTAAATGCTGGAAAGCTAGCTGGCATCAAATTACCTTTTACATGTCCATTTGTTGCATCTTCCCCAAATTTGTTTTTACCACTATCATCCCCAGAAGTTTTATCTCTGATTAAAGTAGCTTTATATCCCTGTAAAGAGAGCAATAAGATGAAAAAACAGAAGTCGAGTCTTCAAATTTCAATTCAAAAGACAATAAACAGAATGCAAAGTGTGTGAAGTAAATAAATAAATAATAAACATAATAAGTTGAGAAAAGAAGCACAAAGACACATGGTTTCATCGAGAACAACCATTTTTCATTGACCTATTCAGCCCCATTCAATTTAAATAATATAGCATCAGTAAGGGGCATGTCTTCTAGAAGAGAAGGCTCCCTATAGTCCATCAGCACTCTCTCTACCGTCAAAGTCCATTAACTTGTCAGCTTTCAATCATCAGTGTGTTTGACCAGCATTACTCGAATAGTGCTTATTTTTCACAGTTCAACTAATGTTTCTGGTAAGGGGATGAGCTGCCGCTGTCCACAAAGCTTTTGGAATAATACCTGTCAGACCAAAGACTTCCCCCATTTCTTCTTCCTCTTGTGAGCATCCAGATACCTCTATCATGTCCCATAAAAACCTTTTGGAACAATACTAGAACTCCAGTTGGAAAGAAGAGCAGTGAAATAGTGGGGAAAAGCAAGAAAAAATAAAACAATAACCTCCATGAAGTCACCAGAGATCTTTCCTGAGTATTACTGGAAATGAGTGTGAAGTGGCCGGGCATATTTATAATAGGAGTATCGCTAACTAACACCCATCTAGGTGGCATTAACAAATATTTTAAATGGGACATATATCCTTGCATTAGGTTGAATCCATGTTACACGTGTTGCCACCTAGACTGGTATTAGCAACAATGATGCTAGATAACATTATTCATTATAATAGTGCAAATTGCTTCTATGCCCTTAAATTTTAATCATGCCTTTTCGACTATATTTGTCTCATTAGAGAACAATGTGGGCATGCAAAAATATATATGTTGTTGACTTCTCACAACAAATTTCTGACTTCATAAGCTCAAAGCGAAGCTATATATAGCATTTTCAAGGCATATGTATGCTTGCCAAAAGGCCCAACTGCCATCTTAACAGCATTGGTTGCTAATTGTAACATAAGATTATTGCAGGTACTGATTAGTGATTAAAAATGGAAAAGACAAACCTGATCGGGTGGAGCAGTTGAAGCTTTTCTGCCTCCCATGACCAGCTTCCCCTCTGGCTCCAGCCTACTAAATGTCACTGACAAGAAATATACAACCTCATTTTGCAATTAGAAGAAACAGTAAACTCATTCAGATATAGCCCTTGTTTGGTTCCCATTATTTCCAAAATACATTTTTCTCTCCTATTATCAACCACACATTCTTCAATAAAATAATATTACACGCAAATCCAAAATTTTTCCTTATTGTTTAACAACATATTCTCCATCAAAATACTATTCCAAAATGCATTTTGGGCAAAAAATAATGGTCAGACAGACGCATATTATTCTCAATAACATTACATGGTAGTACACATCTGCTTTTACTACCACCCCATAGATATTCAAAAAATTATCAAATGGTGAAGTGTGACTATAATTTAATGGCAAAGTTGCACAATTTGTTTTGCCGAAATTGTGATGAGGAAATGAGAATAAGAATTAAGGTGATAAATAAACATTTGAACAATCTTAGAACCAAATGAACTCCAAACAAATGATGGTAGGACGATAAAGAATGAAAGAGATTAAGATCCACACCTAGGTAATTGATAACATAGATATTTAAGTCTCTGCTATGGCACTTAATAATAGAAGAGTACAACTTCCATTCATCTCAATTCGGGGACCATCATTTTCAAAACACTAAACGAGGGAAAAATCGGTTGTGCTACATGTACATAATTGATTTACATAATGATTTACATATACATGATGTGGTGAGATATAATTGATAGAATTTCTTCAATCAAAAAACTTCCCCACTCTCTTTTTGACAACCCATTTATATATAATTCATTATGTAATTCCTTATGTACGAGTAGAATTATTCTTTAATTTATTCTTTGGCTAATAATAGTATTCTCGTGAATTTGGTGAAAACATACCCATTCTTGTTTGTCATACTGTCCAATACCACATACTAGTAGTCTGTCTATGAAAAACGGATCGATTTCTTCCGTGTAAATACTAATCGATAAGGATCTCATTGGCAAGTGCTACAAGATCTTTTGCATTGAAACCCATGGTTATGGACCGGGATCCGTTAGTACGGAATATTTTCTTTTCCAAGTGAAATCCTTTAGTATATGAAAGAGCAAAAAATACTAATAATACTAGTAATAGCACTCGAGAAATATAGTGGTATATTACATCATTGAATCATTTTCCTATCCTTGCAAGGCAGTAACAGATATTTTAGATCTAAGGAAAATCACATGCTAATTAATTATGATTTTAGACATTGATGGAAGTTCTAATCACCTCTTGGATTTATGGGATTACATCTCAAATTGAATGATTAGAAAAGGAAACATCAGTCGGAAAAATAGAGGTGACGAAAATGGGATCTACATAGCATGTCCTTTCAAGAAAATCAGGAAATGAAAGTGGCTCTTTCTTTCTTCTCTACTATTTTACGAAAGCAAAAAGTCGACTAGATGTGTTTCATATGTCCAAATTTTAGGTATTTTTCTATTAAGTTGTGCGAGTTGCAACATGCTTAAAAGACAGAGAATCCTTCCTTGTAGGCGCTAGATTCTTGAGACAAATTAGGGGTCTTAAAAACAGGAACATAATTGCTTATTTTAATATTTTCTCGTTTGTTGATTTGAGTCCAAAATATATTTAATAAAGCACTTGCAGATACTGTCCAAAAGAGGCGCCGTCCAATGTAATGGCGCTCGCGTGACCATTTCGGGCTCTTGAGAATTGGAACATCATTGTCTAAATTCTTTTTCACTCTTTCTCGGCAAAACATGTTCAGAAAGGAGCCATCTTCTATTGTAGGAGAGCTCTATTCTTTAGACAATTTAGGTCCCCGAATAATATTAACATCATTGTCCATCTTCTTCTTCTTGTTTCTGGCAAAAATATCTTCAGAAAGTGTTTGCAATTAGCAATGTTCTTCTGAGAAGGAGACACCTGCAATTGTAAGGGCACTCAACGCTTGAGACAGTTTGCGGCCCTTAAGAATAGAAACGTCAGTGACTGTGTCATGGTTTGTTGTTTTCTGTCCAAAATATCTTCATAAAGGAGTCCTATTGCCTAATTCCTTATCAGATTAGATGTAACGATTTGATTGATTAATTGCAATTGACAGCTGAATTGGACAAAATGCCTAAATCTTCTTTCTGGTAATAATTACCGAGTACAAAAAATTTTATATATTTGATGTGTTATTTCAGACAATTCAAATTGAAGGTGCAGCAAAACAAACGAGGAGATGACGCAAGGTGGAGATTACTTGTGAGAAAGGTGGTCTCAGCTAAAACTATATCGTCATTGTCTCTCCCCAAGAGGAAGAGAGAAGAGAAACCTCGGATTGCCCAAATGAAAATCTACCTAGAACATATGGATACTTGTCCAAAGTAGAATAAATATATATATATATATATATATTATTATTTTTTTTTTTTCTTCTTTTTTTTCTTTTTTTTTGTTCCCCTGTTGGGATAGGGTGGGGTTGGGGGGTGAGGGTTTGAGCTATTTGCTTGTCCCCGACAACATTTACAAGTGGCTCGTTTCCTCATAGATAAGGTGGGAATGTACCATTCTGGTGCGAAACGGAGTCTCAGCATTATTCTACTCAATAATCAAGAAGCTTGGACAAACCTCAAGTAGATGATGGGGTAGTAATTATAGTTTGTGAATGGAGTGGTTGCTTGTCAATCTATCTTTTCCATATATTTAAAGGTGTGCAAGTTGCTTGTAAAAAGTGTTGTACATTACCAACTGGTTTCAATTCTGATATTTAAAATATTATTGAGATATTTTGTTTGCTCCTTCAAGATACATACGTACAGTCAAAATATATAAATGAAATGAGAAGAAAAAGAAAAAACTGAAAGAACACACAAAAAAGAAAAAGCAGCAGCAGCAGCAGTTCACCTTCCAGGCTTCCATCATTACTTGAGGTATTTAACAGACGGTAAAATGTCATGACCATGTCCCCGGCCACATACTAATTCAAAGTGGGGCAACGTGGTCCATGCCTCGAACCAGTCCCCATTATTTCATATTTTATTTTTAAAGTTAATTCATATTTAAATTTCACAGTGTATTCATGCTACATCAAAATCAAACTCAACTGTGATCCTTATATCAACATTTAATGTCAACGTATGCATTTCAGCTTAAAATTGAAATGTACACTTTCAAGGAAATTTTTAGGTCATGATCACAAAGTTACTCCAAACAATTCAAATTGAAGGTGCAACAATATAAATGAGACGATGCACGACGAGATTTACTCATGAGAAACATAGTCCCGATCAAAACTATATCATCTTTGTCTCTCCACGAGTAATAGAGAAGATAAACCTCTGATTATCAAATGAGAATATCTAACTATAAAGATAAGCTCAAAATGTTTAATTTATGCTGACTTACTTTAACATAGATAGATATACATTAAAAATAAGTGATACATTTATTCCTTATCTATAAGATAAGTCGAACCAAATATGTTCCATAACAACTCACAAGTGAAATGCATATTGTGAGATTGTTTTAATCGCCCTTCATAGAAAGTACAAAATGAATTAATAAAAAATATACTAAGAAATGTAATGAATCATGATCTTCCTTCTTGTATATTGTTGGACTGTATGTAGAAATTTATTTCTGAAAGTAAATTTTACTTTGGTCAAGAAAAAAAGTTAGTTGGGCTGTTCGAGAAATGGAGCAAGAAAGAAATAGTAGGCCCAAGAAACTCTTTAGCCACGTGAGATACACGTGCACGGAAAGAGCTAGAGACTAGAGAAAATGAGAGACAGCTGATGGAGTAAAAGAATGCCTTCCACGTATAGTCTACGCTTCGTGTCCAATCATCATTATTCCTCTCAGTAATAGCGTATGATTGCCGCTACCACTATCGTGCGCCTACACAGCTATCATTATCATATTTAACTCCGCGATACCTCCATTCTCACCGCCGTCTTCCTTTACCTCAATCGCCTCCTATCTCCGCCCACATCTTCACGGGGAATTCTCTCTCCTCTCGCATGGAGGTAACCCCCAGTCTCTATTGCACACGCCTTGTGCGTTTGTATATCTATCGTTTTAATTTCCAAGCCATCGAATATATTCGAATTATATTTCTTTCCGTTGTGTTTTAAGTGAAATTAGGGAGAAATAGACGGTGTATAATTGAATTTTTAACTGAGATTTATATGGGATATAAGAAATTTGGTACGGTGATAGCTCAGTGTGGAGCTGCCATAAGAAACTATTGATTCTTGTATATATCGCGGTGGATATTGAAAGCATGTCTGATTTTTTGGCGAGATCATGGCTTGAAGTGATTGTGATTGGTTTGGGAACTGTATGAGCATGTAACTTTGGTATAGAAGTGCAAGTATGGCATTGGTTTAATTAGGGACTTACATTGTTTTGTACTTAGGAATAGTCTCGTTTTCTTGAAGAAGAATGGATGAAATGATTATCAGAAGGAACGTGTTTGAGATAGTATTGACTTGAACTAGAACTCTATTGCATTTTATCGGGAAAGTTCTGTCTCAAAATTTATCAATTTGATTTTGCCATTTGATTTCTTTACTTTCTGATGGACCTTAATGTTACGTCTTACTTCAATATTGTTAATGTTTCTCAACAGCGATTGTGGACTGGAAGTAGAATCAATAAGAACAAAAAAATGGTAGAAAATTTGCAGAGTTGTGGAGTAATTAGATCGAAAAAGGTAGCCGAAGTAATGGAAACTATTGACAGGGCCTTGTTTGTGCCTGAGGATGCCTCACCATATATGGACAGTCCCATGCTGATAGGCTATAATGCCACTATTTCTGCACCTCATATGCATGCCACATGCCTTGAATTGTTGGAAAACCATTTGAAGCCTGGCATGCATTCTTTGGATGTTGGTTCAGGTATTCTTTTGTCCAAGTTATTGCAATCCAAAGCTTGTTGTCCGGTGACTTCAGTTATACAGTAAAATGTTACCTTCTTCTAGAAGTGTTAACATTTGAAGATGTTATAATGAATTACATTTCAAGTTCAATTTCATTGGTGTATCAAGCTAGTAAATTTGCAATTGGAAACTGCTGTGAAGTTTGTACTTATCATCTTGGTGCCACCGAGGTTGTTAGGAGTTAGCGCTTTAGTCACATAATATTATGATTGTGGACTGCATATTTCCAGCAATGCAAAGAAAATTTCTTTGTGAAATGCTATTTTCTTGAGGTCTTTCGAACTTCACCACACTTTTTCAGATTTCTGGATTATACGAGATTCCTCTTTTTGTAGGAACGGGTTATTTGACAGCATGCTTTGCTATCATGGTTGGACCAGAAGGCCGTGCAGTTGGGGTGGAACATATTCCTGAGTTGGTCGAATCATCTCTTCAGAATATTCAGAAGAGTGCAGCAGCTCCGCTGTTGAAAGCAGGATCCCTCGTGCTGCACACTGGTGGTATGTTTCAAATTGTCTCGCAGATTTTTATCTATATTAATTAACATTGTGAGCATGCTCTTCATTTAGTTTGCAAAATGAGCGAGTTCCTTTCTCGAGCAGCTTTTCTATTTTTATTTAATGATGCAAGTGTGTTTTCATAGTTTAAAAGATGAGGATGCAGCACAGGATGATATGATTTCCTTTTTTGTTCCCATGTCTTCGATGTGAATATTCCCTTTGTCCGTTTTGAGAGATGGAGGAGGTTAGGGTGGTCGTAAGGTTACCCTGCCCTTCAGGGTAAGGGGTAGAATTATTAATTGCTAGATAAACCCACGATGTAGAACCTCATAAAATATTAAGATACTTAGAATACTGAACTTTCGGAATGGTTACTACTTGAATGGTGATGCATAATTCTTGTACGCTTGAATTGCTTATGTTATGGAAACCATATGCATATTGCCAATAATTTATGAATATTTCAAGAAGAAAGTGAATGTATTGAAGAAAAATACCAAGTTCATCGTTGAATATATGGCTAATTAATTACATCCTGCTTTGTTTGTGTCATTCTGGATATTCCCAAATTGCTATAATACTCAGGGTAATAGCCTAACTAGTGTACCAGTATTGTATGAGCATGTTTAGCCAAGTTTAAGAAGCTATACTGTATTTTGAAAGTAAGAGTTACTTTTCAAAATAAGTAACTTATTTACCTCAAAGTAAGGAAATAAGTAACATATCAGGGAATTGTCCTAATGCTATTAAATTCAGTTATTTAGATATTTCTATTCTGTTCACCACAAACTGTGGTAGTTCATTCACCCTGACACCGAATGAGATATCTTCGAGGCTTTTGTACGAACTACTGTTTTATCTTTTTTTTGTCGTGTATGGTCTTTTGTTGCATCCTGAAATATTAGTTGGCGACGGCAGTTTGTGCCACCCGACATTTATCGGTTGTATGGATTTGGTATGATAACAGATGGTAGACTGGGCTGGCCTGAGTATGCACCTTACGATGCTATTCATGTTGGAGCTGCGGCACCAGAAATTCCCCAAGCACTTATCGATCAGTTGAAGCCTGGCGGGAGGTTGGTGATCCCCGTGGGGAACATTTTCCAGGACTTGCAGGTTGTGGATAAGAATCCGGATGGTTCAGTAAGCATTCGAAGTGAGACTTCTGTTCGCTATGTACCATTGACAAGTCGAGAAGCTCAGTTACGGGGATAAGGGTTGTGGTACGAGTTTGGTAGGAATCCGTGCTTCTGAACTTGTAATAACGTAACTCTTTGTTCACATGTCTTCAATTTCAGTTTCTTGTAGAGAAAATGGTACAACAGATTTGCACATAAGAGTGGCCATTTGATGGGTTTAGTGTAGATTTCTATCCCGCCCCATCCCCACCCATCAAAAGTAACAAGTGAAGAAGGAAATAAAATATTCTATTCTTATGCACACTTGCATTTTCAGTAGGCTGTGCAAGGGAGGTATATTTGTTCAAGAGAGTTTAGCTACCCAACCATAAGAACCATTCGATCTCTTTTTAACGCAAACACTAAGAAAGGAAGCTGAATTTTGGTGACCCTTTGGAGCTTAAATTTTCAAACAGCTAAAGTTTTGTAAGAGAATCTTCCAGTTTGTTTTTGTCATTAAGAGGAGAACAGACTTGTCCACAATTTTGACGTCAAAAAGGGAATGAAGCAAAAAGAGAAGCAACTTGGCCTAAAGAAACATGGTAGCGGCTTGCAAAAATCTCGCGTCAGTATCCTCGTATCAACCAATTGAATATTGATTAATACGTGATAGATCGGCTCTTCTGTTGAGAATGAAATGTTCCAAGTATCCCTCGAACCCTCGTACAAATTAGGATCCTACATATAGAGTCATGTTCATAGAACCCTCATGGATATCAAGTGCCACGAGTCTTCTTTTAAGTTATTGAGAGTCCATATAGAGCTTTTGTTAGGAATAGAATTCTGAGTTTGTCGTTTCATCCATCACCTCCCTGTAATCCATTTGAGCTGTAATTTTACCTCAAATTAAATAGAAGGTTTTCCGAGTAAAATCCCTGTTCATTTCATTTTAACATTTTTTCAGTTTTACTTTGATTGCAGGCAAGTTTCTTTGCATATTTTCAAAATAACACATAAGCTGTATCCCCATATTAAAAAACGAAAACATACTGAGTTGTGTGTAAACGAAGGCTTTGCCGAAGAAGAGCCTTCATCGGAGGTGAACAAGCAGCACTTTAAATTTACAAATCCCAGATTAAGTTTTAACACAAACTATTTAAAGTGAAAGCAAGCGAACATCCTGCAACCCTTTACTAGTACCACCCTTGATATACAGTATGACCAGCTCAAAGGATGGCTGTGCATCTAACATGTCTAGTTCACGTACCTATTTCATTCTTTCTTACTATTGACCAGTCCTTCAGTCTATACGTGCACGAATCATACGTGAGTTCATGCTTTGTTCTTCGTGCATTGATATAAAGATGAAGAAAAAGGGCAAAAAAAAAGGAAAGAAAGTAGCCACCTGGTTTTGTTAAGAAGCAGATAAGTTATATCTAATAATCTGCAGTCGGTAATATTTTCAAGAACCTAGCAAATATCCATTACTTCATTTCAATCTATAAATGTAACAATGAATTAAATGCGACTGATATATTTGACTTAAAGACATGATAGATATAAATAACAATCTTGAGACAATGAACACAGAACAAGAATCACTTGAGACCAAGGATTGAAATAATTGACAATTTCTTGCATTTCAATATCTATGAAGACCTGCAGTTTGTAAGCAAAATGTATAATGCGTGGCTATGCTTAAAGGCCAAGCTATAAGCAAGGCGAGCTTTCGCAAAACATACGCATAAAAAAGCGTAAAAAGACGTTTTCTTATTTTAATTTTTAATCAATCAAAAGATCATTTAATAATTAAAAATAATACCTATCAAACATCTAAAATAAATTTATAGAAACTTTATATATTTTTTTCAAAAGTTTCCAACAAAAAAATAAGTTTCAAATGTAAATCAACCTTTAAATTTTAACTTAAAGAATTGAAAAAAAATAAAAATAATAAGATAATAATAATGTGCGTTTAAACACACATTAGCGGTTAACAATTGCCGTTAACCGCTAAATGAGGTGCCAAGCCAGCTTGACGTTTCCGCTGTGCATTGCAATAAGGCGACGCCTAGACGCATCTTTTAAAACACTGGTTGTAAGTGAACGACTTCCAACAAACATTGATAACAATAGAAAGGGTACCAAGTGACTTTGATAATAAATATATACGTAATCTTTAGATTGTGCCTGAATTTGACTTTTTGGATTCCTCTAACAAAGAGCCAACAGATCGCTCGCCAGAAGTTCAATAAAAATCTGAAAATATTATTTATATATATTTCCTTAGCATATAAGAAAGATTGGTGTTAATTCTACTTCAAACTAGGAAAACTTAAAAGAGGAACAAAAGGAAGGCAAATGAAATATAAGCTCCATAAATTACCAGCTTAAGAAACAAAATTAACAGGAACAGTGCAAAAAAAGTAAAACTTAAAGACTGGAAAAACAAGGTGTAAATCTCCGGATTTCCCAAGAATCAAACCATAAGCTCCATATATTACCAGCTTAAGCAACAAAATCAAGGGTAGTGCAAAATGGAGATGACGACCAACAGAAACTTTTACCCATTGACAGCTGACTAAAATATGACTGCTACAATCATCAATTCGAATAACTATGAAATACAGGTTACATGTTTCCTTAAACAAGTCAAAAGGAGTTGCGCCTAGCTCTTTCTTCAGCAATATTTACTCTGATAACTCTCCCGTCCAAACTCTGCAAAGCAAATGAAGTTATTATGACGTTTTCAATCTCCCAATTCTAAACTATCAAAGGAGTGTTTTAACAAGGCTTACGTCTTGAGGTGCAATCAGATAAGGCATTCATTACGAGCTTCAAAGCCTATGATTTCAGTCCCTTTTTCAAGGCTTACGCCATGAAATACAAAGGTAAACGCCTCAATCTATAAGTCTCAGGGCGGCTGAGGAGTGGTTCCTTACCCTTGCACTTTCTAGCTATCTATTTTTACTGACCTCATCCATTCAGGCTGGTTATTTACAGACTAAAACATTTTAAGCATTTTTTTTTTGTGTTGTTTAAGACACAGCTTGGCCCTAGACACAAAAGAAAAAATGTAAGAGATTAGAAAAGAAAACAGGTGAAGAGCTTGTGCATGCCCTGGTCCTCTACTTTACAAGACTTCCCCAAATGAAGTTTCCACTTTTTATGGCAAATGATTGTTGATTTTCTTTCTTTCATATATTTCTTGTTATTTTCGAATTTTTTCTTTTCTTTCGTCTGAGTTTAATTTCCTTTTAAAGTTAAAAGCAACAGAAGTCTTATAACAGTTTTTAACTTGTTCTAGTTCTAGATTAGTAGTCTTGTTAAATGATTAGTACTTTCTTAAAATGATATTTGCTATTTTTTCTTACCCAAGTGTTTTCAGTTGCAAATTAGACTTTTATCATTGAATTTCCAGACGTTTAAGGTTAACTGTAAGTATAATTTTGTACTTTTGTTCTTTTTGAATTATTTTATTGTTTTGTGTTAAGGCTTGGCTCATAGCACTTGGAGACCAAGGTCTCCCCTTACATTGACAAAATGCCTCACTATCACATTTAATTTTTTTAAACATGAACAAGCAACAGTTTCCCTCAATCATATATAAAAAATGGTGTAATCTATTGTAAAAACTTACTTTGTGAGATATAAATGTTTGTATAGGCCTTATAAACTCTTATCTGATAAATAATATTTCAAAAATTTCAAGAATAGTATTTTCCAATGATGATATACCACAAATGCATTACCTGTCCATCAAGGTTAGAGATAGCATCATTCATTTCAGATTCACTTGACATTGTTATGAAGCCAAAACCACGCGATCGACTGCTTTCCCTATCATAAACTACACGAGCATTTACTACTTTACCGTGCTCACTGAAAACCTGTTCTAGCCTTCCATCATCAACACTCCATGGAAGGTTACCAACGTAAATTCTGTAAGCAGGTTCAAACACTCGAGGTGGACGTTCTGGTCGGGACCCTCTTGGGGCTGCCTTGTTAACAGTCAAGAACCTTCCATTTAGATCCTGTCCAAAATAAAATGAACTTACATAAACTTGGTTAAACTTGGATGTAGAAGGCAATTTATCAAAGACGAACAAAGTTTTTTCTTATTATACTTTTTCAAAAAGTCCATTCAAATTCAGCCAAAGGGTTTTCAGGCCAAGCTGCATAAACATGAATGAGGGGTTTGGCATTCCCCCTACCCTAGTATATTGGAAAAGACGAACGAAGTTGAGCACATATATAGTAGAAAGAACATAGCAAAGGTGAGACATATTACATCCATTTAAACTGGCACGGAAAACTCTATTTTGAATAAGTAAAAAAAAGTAACTTTGAAAATCAAATTAAGTTCGTTACAAAAAAGGTAACTACAAAACGTTAGTTTTCTAAACATGCTGTATTACAACTACCAGGCTACCACCACAGCTTGCGACCACCTCCCCCTTTGGCACCATTCATGCCACTATGCTACTGTCTACAGTGACGGTATCTTATACAATGCTGGCAATGAAGGTGGCTGTGGTTGGCAGTAGTGATTATGCCACACAGTGGATGGAGTAGAAGAGGTTATTCTTTTGAAGCTAAAAATTTTCCATATCTCACACAAAAAATCTCATCACTGGGCATGTATAAGAAATAAAAGGCATGAACAAGAGGAGATGGTGATACAATCTTAAAAAACAGAGAAGCAATAAAGCTAAGCTTTAGCATCAAAGCAAAATGTTTGTGTAATTGCTTAATTTTTACACTTACTTTTAATATGTTCCCGATATAATGGAGAAAGAAATGCCACCACGAACCCAAACTGTTGACACCCAAACCTATTTAAACCTAGGCATGATTCAGATAATACTTCAAACATTAAATTTTTTCCTACTACTTTAGCCTGTCCAATCTCTAATTTGAGAATCAACCACTAGCCAGATTATTAGTCCATATATTCATAATTGAAGTTTCATCATAACTTGTGCGTTGTCAAAAGACAAACCACAGCCGCCATTTCAAATAACAAACCAAAACAACATATATCCATCCACATCTGCAATTCAACATTTTTTCTTTCTTGAAAATGATTTTAAAGAGGTTGAAAACTTACATAACGATGGAACATTTCCACAGCCTTTTCAGCTTCTTCCACAGTACTCATCGTCACAAACCCGAACCCTCGACTCTGCTCAGTCTCCCTATTGTAAATAACCTGCAAGTCACATAAAACCAGGGTTACAAAATCCCTAAAAAGTCCAATCTTTTCAATCAAAACCAGACATATAAACAATCTTCTCTAACCAAAATCCTTCTAAATTCAAGAACTCGCCTCAGAAATCTCAACAACACCAGCCTGTTCAAAAAGCTGAGCCAGCTTCTCACTGTCCACATCAAAGGGCAAATTCCCCACATATATTTTAGCTTCCTCAGGTGGCTCCACATAACTATCACTCTCTTCAGTATCCCCAACAGCCTCCACAACCCCATCACCCTCTTCTCCTACTTCAACTTCCCCTTCAGATGTTTCTTGGTTATCCCAGTTAAAATTTCCTTGAAATTCTTGTTCTTCAACAAGTACTTGGTTGTTCTCTTCTTGCAGAGCAGCTATTACAGAGAATCTCAGATGGGTTGTTTGCTTTTTGAGAGTGGACAAAGAGAGATAGCCTTTTACGGGTTTCAGTGGGATAGAGAAATTCGAATGTGAAAATAAAGCTCTTTCTTTGGCGAAAAGTGATGGTACTGAAATTAGGCAACCATTTGTTGCCATTGTTATAGGCTTGGTAGCCCAAGACATTTTATATGTATGTATAGATGTGCGAGTGCAGGAAAGGAGGAGGAGAATGAAGAAAAAGGGGGATTTTCCAGGGGTTCGAGGATAAGGAGTGAGGGTTACTGAGGGGAGAGGAGGGAAGTTTTGTTGAATGGTTTCTCTTTGATGGCTTTATGATATTTTTTTTTCGGTCCCGTCTTTGGCAAGGGTGTGGTGTAAATCTCTTGTTTTCCCCCATTGAGACTTTGAATCGAGACCAACTATAATTTGGATAAATCAAAAGAAGTAAGAGGTGTCGTGTCGTCGTATTTAATAGTTTGTACTATGTGACTAACACGGCTCGAGTTTAATAATTTTAGAGATAGATTCAATTGACCTACTATATAATTGGTGGAGAAAATGATAGAATAATATAAAGTTACTCGGTTAGAAAAATAAGTGATGATAATTTCTAATAAATATGATTTGCTATCTTTTCAATAATTTCACTTGTAGGTTTCATACTTAGTACGGTGCAGAGTTATTTCGAATGAATTGTTGTGTTATAACAATTGTAGCATAGCTGCATTCCAAATAGTATTCGCATATGTTCTCTTGAAAATGTTATTATCTTGTACCTAATAAATCATTTTTGAATTATGACTTGTGTAACCTAACTTCTCTAAAAAAATGAAATGATTACACCACACAATTGAGTTAAAAAAAAATATTTAACACAAATAAAAAAGACAAGTACTCACTTAACGAAAAGAATATTTACAATACAGTAAGTCTTATCAAGAGTCTAACCTCATATACATTACATGACATACAATAAAGAAATTAGACAAGAGAACGGAACGCAATTCATGACAACACAAGTACACATTAGGAAAAAGAACTGTCCAAATTGTGAGTAACCGCCTTAATGTAGAATTCAATTATAATTAGAAATAATTTCAAATTGGTTTAATACCAAACATCTATCTCCTTGACATTGCATTCACCTCCTAGTTTAACTATCAATAGCCCATTATTCACATCATATGTAAATTCTTCTTTCTTCCCGTCTACCGTGCAATAGCTTGGTTTCCTGCTAGAATAGGCTCCAAATCGGCCACAACCTCGCACATCAACTCTTACTTTGCATCCTGAAGAATCCGGACTCGATAGATTTTCAGTCGCACCCCCCGAGTCGTACATATCAATCAATCCCAACGGGGCAAAGTGAAGATTTTCATTCAAAATCTGTAATTTAATACTCGTTAGTACCCACAGATGCACAGGGATAACTCTGTTGACAAATGAGGTGCCAGTTTACTTACCTGTATTGGAGAGACCGTAAATATTTCGCATTCAAGGGTGCGCAAGGACACTTTGAGCGTCCTTTTTTGGGAATTTTAGAAAGAGATGCTATGACATGAGAATGTAAACTGTTAAGAGTAGCCGAAATAAAATAATAACATGTTCAATGAGTTGGATTAGATATATCAAATCAGATAAAGAAATTAAAATGTTGCCTATTACGATCTAATACAGCAATACCAACGTGCACTTAATGAACCTACTGGAATGGAAAGCATAGACAGCACAATCTCCGCTCCAATTTTCACTGGCAACTTCACCAAGGAAATCAACATCAAGAGGACTCACATGACCCGATAAGACGAGAGATTTGAACATGTTTTCCGATCCCTCTTTCAGTGGCCACTTTCCAGCCCCTTGGCAGTTTAAAACACCAATCACTCCAGATAACTTATTTAAGTTCCAAATTTTCAATAAGCTGCAGAAATCCTTGGAGTATAGATCATATAATGTAACGTGCTACAGAATTCAATATTCAACTTTTTCCCCGTCGTGCTACCTTTTCCCATCCATTACTGGGTCTACAAACAAGCAATCCCGAGTAGGCCGACCAGCATATTTAGCTCTCAAGATTGAGCCATCAGGCAACACCAACTTCTTGAGTAATTTAAAGTCGTGTATGGTTGGCTTGTCACTGTAGTAGTAACAGATATCCCAAAAAATGTTGATTTTCATAACAAGTTGCAAATCAAAAACAGAATGTCTTCAGCAGGACAAGCGATATTCATAACTTACCTTGTGTATACTGCACACTGTGGAACTCAGCCGTGTCATGATGGCTCTAAAACAATACACAATGCACATTCTCAGTTCGTAAGAACTTACATTTAATTTGGGGTCGTGATAACTGCAAATTGGTTGAGAACATAAGCAGCAAAACATAATCAGCCTTGTCCATTAATCCTTTCTTAGATATTCTGTAAATTTCAAATTTAGGGAAAAATTAAGTGTGTTAGTGCTTAATGTAGTTTTGTTATCTGGTAGCAGAATGCAGAGGTCCTCAAGTTCAAGTCTTATTGCCCGCCCATATATAAAGTTAGAGCCATCGTGAAAAAATGAATTTGGCATGCTCGTGAAGGGACATGTTGAAGATGTAATTTAAATAAATATATTAATTGTCCTGTAACAACTCAAGATTTTAGACGAGGTGGTTCAAAAGAAGTGGCCTCTGAAGAGTGAAGACAATGCAATTCTTGAAACCATACCTGAAACATGTCCCAATCTGGCACCGTAATCTCCCCTAGAAGAAGGCTATTATAAGCCACTGAAGCAATATGTAAAGTCTGATACATAGGTTCCCACGGCATGAAATCTTCTGATGCTCTTGCAGTTGCACATCTCTTTGAGCTGAAAAAATTACTATCAATCAGTAACTTCGCTCCAACTTCATGAAAATGGCTGATCAAGGTCAGTAAAAAGAAGTGTTCGAACCTGTAAATGGAGTCAGAGTTGTCACTCATGCAGCAAATCACATTATTTTCTTTAAAATTTCTTGCAACGGAATCCTCGAGCGCTGCTTGATATTTTCTAGTGAGGACGACTCGTCCACCATAGCCCATGCCTAGTGCCTCTATGACATTTTGGACGTCCACCTTGACTCCGTCAATACCACAATGTGAGAGGTAGCTATGGAGATCGATATAGAAGTCATATATTTTCTGTGGATCGATTAAGCCAATTCCATATTTTTCCAAACTCTCCATGGCTATATCTCGAAGATTTCCAACATTGCCGGGAGACTGTATAGGATATGATATCTTCGGATTGTACTTTTTCATTTTCTCCGATGATGGAGAGAGTTCTCCCCAATAACCAACCAAGGCGTGCCAAACGTAAACAAATCTACATGAATCAATAGTGTTAAAAAGTTTTCAGCAAGGAAACTGTTGTGAAGAAAACAACTTTCAAAACTAAATCGTACTTCAATCCATATTTTTCTTTAATGAATTCAACAAACTCGTGCAGATCAGTGCATGAGTCTGCTCCTAAGCCTATAAACTTGCTGTTTTCCTTGATGTCGACGAATCGACTAGCAAACCTGCATGTTACCAGAAAACAACAAAGTTAAAAATAAGAAGGGGGAAATAACAACATTGTCTTAAAGAGGCATCAGTCCATGAAAAGGATTCTCTCTGTTCCTCGAATAAATGGTTCCCCCTCCTTCTGGAATTCGTTAAATGTATCTTGCCACGCATCATCAATTATCAAGAACTTTGGTGGGCAGCTTCCTTCAATTAAGCTGTTAGAAAGCATACATATTAGATATAATGGATAGAGACATGTAAGGTACAGAAGATTGGATAATAAACAATATTATGAAAGAAAAGGAAGCTATAATATTATTTGTCATAGACTTGAGTTGAGTCGAGCACTGCATACCAAATATGTACTTGTAGTCTAATTTTATTAATTTTAGACCCTCTTTGAGGTACCTTTCAAGACCTTCTTTAATGCCTCGCGGATTAACGTCTTTATAGAAAGCATCCCACGTGCACCATCCAACCCAGTCTAAATGTACAGGTTTCTACAAATAGAAGCAAGTGATTCAGATTAAAACAATAATTCATATCATGACTACTAGGACCCTGTTAAATTTCTTAAGGTTTATACCTTTTTGTGTTCAATGTGTGTGAAAGTACCCATGTGCTTCTCGAGTATCCAGCACACAGAAACATATTATAAGAAGTCACTATGCATTCGCCTTGTTTAAGCAATTAGGTTTATAAATAGAGATAGATATCTAAATTTATATCCAAACTTTGCATACTTGATGGAGTTCTTGATGAGTTCAAATGGGTCCTCCCCAGAATTTACTAGGACTGATTCTGATACCCGAGTAGTCTGGACATAAGCATCTCCTGAAGCAAAAATGAGTTACAAAATCCCAAGATGAGTGCTAAAGTACCATTATTTAGGTCGATATATTCAGGAAACGGCGGTGTGCTTATGGTATTAGAAATGAGACAACTTATCACTTTCAACGCAGAACTTAAGCTCATTTGCAGGCGTCCCTAGCAAGGATGCTCTGAATTGTCCTTCCAATACGGGCAATAACAAGATATAGAAAGTGTTGTCCACAGATTGTCACGAAGAATCATTATCATTATATTCTTTTCTTTTACTTCTTAACTCATTGTCACTCGACTTCTGTTAACTTTAACTATTGAGCGAAGGTGAGGACACAATTCCCCTCCTAACTTTTTTTCTTTTACTTACCAACAAATATTCCATCTTTTATTTTTGTTGGCCCTTACTATCCAACTATTTTTGAACTCGTGTGGTTTGAATTGAAGGGTGACATTGTTTTGGGAACCACTATCGATTTCATAAAATATACATGAAACTANACAAATATTCCATCTTTTATTTTTGTTGGCCCTTACTATCCAACTATTTTTGAACTCGTGTGGTTTGAATTGAAGGGTGACATTGTTTTGGGAACCACTATCGATTTCATAAAATATACATGAAACTATTGTTAGTAATCGATTCAATCCAGTTCTCGTCAAAACTGAATTGAACTCTTGATTCTATCGATTGGGCAAACATTTCAGTTCTCTCACAATTGAAATGAGAAAAGGTGCCCATCCAAGTTTGAATCCTCAATCTTTTCATACATGAATTTTGTATAAAACTTGGTATAATAAACTACACGACAAAGATAATGTGTATTATATTTTGAGCTATGGTCACCATGCTGGAAATATAAATCTTATCCAAAACTCTCTAAAAACAATCTTAATTCCACCTAACCGAAGAATATTTTGAACAGAGATGTTGATGCTTGTAGTCTAGAAACAAAAGAAAATTGTAGACTGTCATGGAATGTTGAAGAAGATTCCTATGACTGACAAAATGTCAAGTTGTTGAGTTGACAATATTGAACTAAACTTGTCATGAACTATGATGTAGAATAGATGATCAAATGAATTGAAGAAAAATTGTACTGAAAAGGCAAAAAGATAGTACTATAGTTGTGACAATCAAGCTCCGATTTGAATCAATAATAACATTTCGAAAAAAGAATGAAGAGATGAATAAAACTTACCGCTCCGCTATAACATACATTAAATTTTGATCATCCAAATTTGTTTAGGACTCAAAAACTGCATTTAAAATTTTTAGTACTATTTTTATCATTTAATTTAATTTATTTTATTTTTTAATTTCAATTTGTTTAAACTAGGTTTTCAAGTAAACCCTTATGAATAAGGGTTAATTCATTGTTTTCATCACCTTCAATTAATAAATTTGAGAGTTTATTTTTTTATCATTTGGTGAATCCCAAAATTTTGTATTCTTAAGGTTTTCGCGCTGCGACAAACTACCTCTTCCATAATCATATTCAACACTAGACAACATTGAACTGAACAACTAATGACAATTTCATCAATTCGACAGTTCCTCAAATATATAATTTTGGGCTAAATAATGACAAATTCAGTACACCATAACAGAATATGCGCACACACAAAAATTCCGAATACAAAACTGTGATCCAAACAAAAATACGCAGTGTATGATTCAAAAGGCGAGCTACAAAAAGTTCGGTTTCCATAATCAATAGATATCTTTACCAAAGAGTTCGGTTATTCCCTTTGCAGGGTCTTTCTGTATAACAATCGATTCCCCAACCAGCACCTGTAGAAATCACGAGGAAATATTGTGAGTTCAAATTTGCATAAACAAAATGTGTTAACCATAAGTGCTGAGCCCAAGCAGTAGATACAGAATCAATGCCCAGCCAGATATGATAAAATTGTAATAAACTTCATAGGATAAATGATATTTTTGTGGTCAAGTGTGGAATGTCATGGCAACCAAGTCCTTTTAGTGGTACTGGTACATGAATCATTTAAAAGCTGTGTTTAAATGTGCATGTCAACACGCTTACTCGGGGACTCCATCCAAAGAAACCTCCTCTGGACTATTTACGACTTAGCAGTGTTTTTAACCCCGACTCGAGCATTTAAACAAAAAAGGTAAAGAGTCGAGGGTAAAAAATTCAGCCAGAGTTGAAACAGATGTCTAAATATTAATAAATGGAGAAATACACACACATCAGTATCAATAACCAAATATTGAAGTTCAATAATGTTAATAATATTCATAATAATACAGGAAGATATATATGTCAAGGTTGGATCACTCCTTAACAAACTTGAAAAAAAGAAGGAAGAAATGCAACCAAGAATCTGATCAACCAATGCCCAATTCTATGAACTGGCCGCTTGCTGACCAGGCTTCTTCCCAATTTTGTAAGAGAAGATTCTAAATCTATAATCGGTCTCATTCCTGAGCCTGTTCCCATTTTGGGTAGAATCGATTGGGTCAATCTGATTTTCGAGAAACAGCTATTTAATGGAGAGAATCAAATGAAATAAAACTGCAAGATAAGTTGGTTGTTTCTTAAAGTGTTGTCCTTCAAAAAATATTATTAGGAGTACCAAATATAAGATAACAAATGATTGAAGAGAAGGGTATATTTCCCAAAAAGATTCTAAACCAGCTGAGCAAAGTTACTAATTGTTACTACTTACAGCTTTAACACCAGCTTCTTGTACATAGGAAATATCAGCCGGAGTGAAAAGTCCAGATTCCCCAACCACCTGAGAATTTGAATTTTAGAGGTACACGATATTATCAAGGTGGAAATGATGTAGATTGAACATAATTAGCTAAGAAAGGAAAAAAGAGATGATAAATGTTTGGCTAAGCTTAAAAGGAACAAAAGTCGCTTTCTATAGCAACTTTCTGTTTCCAAACATTTTTGAATATGTTACATTTTCTTACTTTTTAAGTTTAAAAAGATACTAATTATTATAAAAACAATTGTGTCAAAATAAATACTTACTCATATTTAACTCGAACCAATTCGTAAAATTTTACTTAAAGTTTACTCATTACTTATAAATAAACCATTTAAGCTTAGCCAAACAAGATCCATGTACTGATGATGCTAGGATAGTTTACTCACTGTTATGCCTTTCTGACGGATCCTTTCACCACGGTCACCTTCAAGAAGCTTTTTGGTGTTACTAATGTCAACCTTAAATGTTTCTGCAAATTGCCCAAGGTGAACTCTCTTATCAACAAAGTCAACAATGATTTGAACACACTACACTTTTAATATAATAGATCTCTATCCTGTGAGTGGAGTCTACTGAACATCCAAAGACTGAATGAGTTGTGATATCATGCCCAATTTGTTCACTGGTTACGAATTATCAACACTACCAAAAGACTGAATAATACCAAAAATTAAATCCTACCAGCAAGGCAGTGCTAAATCATCAACACTACCAATGAATACATCTCCCCCACAAGCTAAAACACAAAAATAACACAAATGCACTAAAACTATAAAATGGAGGTAAAGTAAGTAAATACTTTTGGTCAACATACAACGAAGTTTCATGTTAGTTACTGAGCTTTATTTTGTTCCGAAGTGGCCATTGAAGTTTTTTTTTTTCTTTTTTGTTTCAGTTTAGGCACTTAATTAAATTCTGATAATTTTTCTAACCAAATGTATGACATGGAAGACCTCCATATTAATGCCACGTTAGATGGTCATCTGCCATGTCACATATTCCGTTAGAAAAAGTAAGCTATGTTATTATGTAACCAAAATGGACTAAAAAGACAATTTACGTGACCACTTTAAAACAATAAAGTTTGGTGACTAACATGAAACTTGACTGTAAGTTGAGTGACTGACAGTGTCTTTAACCCAAAATACTTCATGTCGGTGCAGTATTAGGGGATAACTTTACACAATTAATTGAAGCCAGAAAGTACCAAGGTCTCGATTATTGATGCCAACAAGTTCAATCCC
>CAIGRN010145573.1:0-13222 GCA_903798345.1 Fraxinus anomala
CAGTTGCTGAATAATTTTGTTTGTTTACTTGGTGCAAGAAACGTGTTTTCTGGAAAGCTTAAGATCGTGTAACAACTTACCTGATTTTGGACGCCCAGGATGTCGCCATGTGTCGCCTCCACAGCCGTTGGAGTGGTGACTATTGAGTAACTCTTTTAAAAGAGGCTTTTAGGGTTTGGTTGCTGCAATTGGCTTCGAGATATTTTCATTCTCTTGTGTTCTCTGCGCCGTTTCTATATACTCTTTTGATTTCTGGTTTTTTCTTCACTCATTACTGTAATCATGTGTGATTCCATTGAGTTGAGTATTGGTTCTTGTATGAACCGTGTTGTATTGTAAAGAGAGATCTTGTTTGTGATTCTAGGGTTAAGTTTGAGTGTCTATCCTTTGTAATCTTACCTTGGGGTTTGATTTGTACACGAATAGTGGTTTATTCTTTGAGATTGAATCACTAACATTCGAGTTGTGACCTGAGGGTCTTTTACACAATAAAGATACGTTTTATTGCATTTTCTATTGATGTTCTTTAAGTTCACTTTGTTTCTTTTAGCATATATAATTTTTGATTGATCTCTTGAGCTAATCTTTGTGAATATCCTCCCAACAGAAAGAAACCCTAGAAAAAAATTGAATGTAAAAGACTACTTTTTATTTTAAAATTGTACACTTTATCAAATAAGCTATTCAATAGAATTTTTTTTCTTTGAAATCTGAAATTGCTAAGGCATGTTCTCTTTACTATTTTCAAACCGTTCTCTGTTTTCAATTTTTCAAAATAGTGAAAACGCGTTCTCTTTTCTATTTTCAAAAACGCGTTTTTGAAAACAAGTTAAAAATTTACAAAGAAAATCCAAAACGACAATTTGTCGTTTTGAGTGTTTTCAGTTATAATCAAGCTAAAATTTTCAAAACGCATTTTTGGGTGTTTTCAAAACAATTTTTTAAAATGCCAAAAAGAACACATTTTCAATAATCTCAAAATGAACGCTTAAAACACAAAATTCAAAATGAATTCAAAACTCAAAACACAAAACTGAAATACAAAGATAACAACCTCTTAGCTATCTTGACTCAATTTTGAAAATATAGAATTCACTTAAGTGGAGGCCAAACATGGGCTTAATAACAAAATTGAAACACAAAGAGAACAACCTCTAATTTTCTACACTATTTTTCATTAAAAAAGAATAAAATTCACAAATTTAGCATATATTTGACTCATGTTTATAAACATTTAAATAACTTTTTATTACACATTTACTGTCCACCTATCCATCACTCATTTTATTTATTTATATATAAAATAATTAATTAACACTTCCGAAACATACTTTTATATCGAAAATTTTTAGTATTGAAATTTAGTATTAAATTGAAGTCTCTTTGTACCATGTTTTCTCATATTAAAGTTAAATATTTTCTTGTTATAGAAATTGTTAAGGATCAGGTATAGTTATTATATTCTTTTTTATTATCCTAATTGTCTAAGATTAGTTTTAAGACGGTTCTAAAAATATAAATAATTAATCCACCTATAAATACGAATGTTTCTTCTCTGTTGCTAATCCAAATAATAAGTTACAATGAGTAGTTTTATTTGAATAAACTCTTGACAATTAGAATGGTTAGTTTAAGCCCTGTTTGATCCACATTATCTCAAAATTCATTTTCAACCACTATTCTTTAATAAAATAATATTTTTCATCACATCAAAAACTTTTTCCTTATTTTTCAATTATATCACTATTTAAAATACATTATTCCCTCAATAATATGCATCAAACACCCCCTAAGTAATGCTTTCGTAGGTATAGTCAATCATTGATAGTTTATGTGGTGCTCCACGTATCCAGTTGACATTTTTTTTGTTTTTTTATATTAAAAATAAGTAATGTTAAGTATGAAGTTAGACATTTCAAGTCATTCAAGTCGTGGAATGGCACGTGGACGTAGGGGTGGGCAAAAAAATCGAAAAATCAATCAAACGGACCTGGGGGTCGATTTGAATCAGAAAGTCAGTTTGGTTCGGTTAATTTTAATAATAACAAAGTCGGGTTGGGTTGGTTGCGCTTTAAGCAACCAATCCGTCGCTTAATCGATCCAACCTGCTAATACATTTTTTTTTTAATTTTAAAATTCATATTTTTAAACTTCAAAATAAAATAATAAAAACATAAATATAATTATTTCTCAAATAATTTATTTAACGTGTACACTTTTTCCATCAGAACTCCAAATTTCAAAAGAAAAGAAAGGAGAAGAATTGTTTATTGTAAACTCTAAATTTTAAATTGTAATATTATTTTTCATTTTGATGTAATTGCTTATTGGTAGCTATCAGCTATATAGGATGATTTTAGAAAAATCGACCATTTACCATTTACATTATATATATTATAAATATGTACTACGCATACAAAAAAAATTATATATAGGCAAACAATTTTTTTAGCCCAAAACAGGTAGGTAAAGCTTTTCTTACTTAGACAAATATTCAAACCGACTAACCAAATCAAACCGATTTGGTTATTTTTTTTATATTAATTAATTTCTTAAGGATCAAGCACCGTCATTATATATAAAAAGGGGGCAAACGGAATCTTGCACATCGTGATGTGATTTTTTAATGAAGAATTTGCCCACATTTTCCAAATGTGACGTCTCTGGAATAAATGTTTCCTTCTTGTTGCCATAGTTTCTTCGCCACTCTTCTTTTACTGGTGAAGCAAAGAAGTGAACAATTGTTTCTAGTCACCTGCATCAACCACCATAGTTTTCACTCACAATTCTGAAAAATTTACAATGAACATGCTACATCTTCCCACTATTTGCAAGCTTCATTTTAATACTTTATGTGACTGTGACGGTGTAACCTATTATGTAGCGTGACTGTGATCGTTAGTAACAAATTCGTGACATTTTTGTTACAATTCAAGAATGTTACCTAAAACNAGCTTCATTTTAATACTTTATGTGACTGTGACGGTGTAACCTATTATGTAGCGTGACTGTGATCGTTAGTAACAAATTCGTGACATTTTTGTTACAATTCAAGAATGTTACCTAAAACACATATTTGGAAATTGTGATATCTTGAGAATATTGTGACTTGATTTCAAAGGGAAAACTTCATTAAGGGCATAATAACTAAAACGTTGAATTTGATTGCAAAATATCAATGAACTGACGAAGGGATTTTCTCTTTGCTGATGTTTTGTGATTTTGAAATCTGATAAAGATTGATGCTACCAAAAACTTACATCTGAATGAACTCGAACGGGCTGATTGAACCCCCACGATCTGATCTTCAATACCTAAAACAAAAGCTTCGAGGTGTGTACTCGTCGCCCATCTGATGCTTAAGTTAGAAAAAGGAACTATGTAAGAGATTGTATGCTGGAATATTAATAAAAACGTATTTGAATAATGAGGCTGGGCTACGTATTTATAGACGCTGGAGGTGGAGTCCTAGAAGGACTGAACTTCCCTTAGTTAGTTTAAGGTGTTTGTGTTAAAATTGCACAATTTGGGTTAGGTTAAAATTTGTAATGAACTAAGAGTTTGTACTTAAATAGGATTAACATTCCTAGGAGCTGTACATCAAGGACAAAGAGGATACTTGGGTTAGGACTGAAGACCCGACCTATTGCTTGGGCCGACCTCGAGCTCAACCCCGACCTCGGAATGGCCCAACATGGTGGGCCTAGCTCGGGCCAATGAGGTCGAGTTCGGGTCCATGGTGATCATAGGCCCCAGTGAATCTAGGCCGTAACTGAAAGCTACATTCTCGAGCTACGAGTCAAGATGCATCGAGGCGTAATTGGGCAGGGGCGAACTTAATGGGCTGCGTGACAGCTGTGCTGCCACGTGTCGAACACGTATAGGTTCAAGGAGAGCGACCTTGGATGAGTGACATGTGGCACCAACCAACCGCCCGGGTTGCAAGACCTTTGACATTCCTCTTACCCCTATAAATACCCCACTTTTCACCTTTCATTTTTTCACTTTATTACTTTCAACTCTTAGTGAAAGCAGTTCAAGTTCGGGGACTAGAGGGTTCTGTGAGCGTTGATCTCAAGAGGTAAGTGTTTGAGCTTTAAAGTCGTTATTTATAATGTCGAGTAGTAGTAGTGAGGGAACGAGTAGTAGTAATAGCCAGATGTCTAGGAGTTCGACTATTAGGAGCCCCGAACCCGATGACACGTCCATAATTCTTATGGCCATGCCCATTACTTCGCACCCCAAGGTTGAATCTGTATTGACTTACCCTAGAATAGGGACCACATACAAAGAACACGTGGTCATAAAAATAGCTAGGGAGTTCGGGGTCATGCCTATGTGCGATGTTAGAACCCCTAAGCCTAATGAAACTATGTTGGATGCTCGAGAAGGAGAGATGACCTTTTTTAGGGACGCCCTCAAGGCCGGGCTTAGGTGGCCCCTTCACCCATTCTTCATTCATTTCCTAACCTCGTATCTTATCTTTCCGGGCCAGTTGGCTCCCAATGGGTGGAGGCTGTTGGTGTACTTTTTCATTTTATATAGGTACCTTGATGTCGAGCCTATGGTTGACCTTTTAAGAATGGTCTATGATTTGAAATTCTCACCAAGGTATAATTTCTTTGTGTATTTATTGACGGAGGGGGGATTTAGAACACCAGAAACCCCGAATTCTCTTTGAGGTTGGAATGAGAGGTACTTTTTTGTTAGACCCCAAACCCTCGGTCACCATTTTAGCCCGACGTGGTCAATCCCCGATAAGGATAGGTTCAATGAGGGTCAGGCATACTTCGAGGTCTTGGAGATGGATAGGTTGAAGTTAGTTAACCATGACCCCTTTGCAGCCAAAGTCGATTATCTGCTCGAGAAAGACACCCTCGACCTCGCCAACGTGAGGGGAATCAAGGGTACAAGTCTGCACTTTAGCTATTTTTGTTTAATTATCTCGAACAAATGTCAAGCTAATGCCTTGTTTATTTTTTTTAAGATTCGAAAATGTTGTTCAATCCATCAAAGCTCCTCGCCAATATGCACCACAAAGCTAAGGGTCTACGCCCAGAGTGCCTGCCCCGTCCAAGGGGAAGAAGCGAGCTCGAGAGAGAGCCTCGAGTAAGACCCCGAGCTGAGTGGGACAAACATCGAGGAGCCCAGCTCCTCTGTCACAGTCATTACCTCATCTTTCTGCCCATGCCTCCACTCTTCGTACCACCCCGAGGTAGTGGACCTCGAGGATGACGCGTCCCTCCCTAACTCAATGTTGGAGGAGCATGCTCGATGCCCCCTCATCCTGAGCATAGTGAACAAGTATTTGGATGAGGTCGACCCTGGGGAGGGGGTCTGGGACTCGAGCTCATTACACTGAATATATGGATTTGACTTTGAATTGTTCATATGTTTGGTATATAGATCGAGTGTTGACTTTTTTTTTTTAATTTCAGGCATTGAGTATTGCCCGGGGTTTGGCCATGAAGAGCTTAGGCAGCTCGAACAAAATGGCTGAGCTCGGGCAAGTAATGAGGAAAATGAAAAATGGATTCGAGAGCTCAAGGTCGAGCGTGATCTCGCATGGATCGAGATAAGGAAGGCTCGAGATCAGATTGGTGTGGCCAAAGATAAGGTAGAGGAAGCCAAACTCGAGCTTCTGCATGTGAGGAAGAAGTTCAAAGATGAACTGTCTAGGGCCAGAACTCAAGCAATCGAAGAGTTCAAAAGTTCAGAAGAGTTCGGGACACTACTAGGTCAGTATGGCTCGGGGTCGTACACTACGGCCTGAGGTTGGCATGATCATACTTAACGACCAAACTGCTCGAAGACTCAAAGCCTTTTATTGAGGATTTGAAGACAGTGAACGAGCTTGCCAACGAACTCGAGCTATCGAAGTCAGGGGTGGATGATGAAACCGAGGAAGAGGTCGAGACGCCTTCTCAAGATAATTCGACAGACCCGACGGATCTAGACTAGGGCCCCTTCCCGATCTTAATGTTATTTTTTGAAAAAAAATGTAACTAAGTACATTACCCGATCTAGGGCCCGCATTAATAATAAATTGATGCTTTTGTTATTATTTTTATTTTGTGTTCGTGTATGCAGACAGTTCGTGTGTGTTGTGGAATGCTGAGCTCGAGCTTTTCAATTGGCCATGTTTTGACCAACGAGCTCGAGGTCTGAATTATAATTTGCTCGAACGTTTCACTTGTCCAATTTTTGGGCAAATGTGCTCGAGTTATGAATGACAAATAGCTCGAGCCTTTCGCTTGTCCAATTTTTGGGCAAATAAGCTCGAGCTCTGGGTTCCAATTAGCTCGAGCTTTTCATTTGTCCAATTTTTGGGCAAATGAGCTCAAGTTCTGGATAATAATGTGCTCAAGCATTTCACTTGTCCGATTTTTTTAGGTAAATGAGCTCGAGGTCGAGGTGAATTTTTTTTTGGGCATGGAATTATTTTACGTCGGTAGTGTAATTACACCTGACCTCGACCAGTATTTGATTTTGTTGTAGGGAATATTGTGTGCATAGGTAGGGGTATTATGTGATTTTGGGGTACCAGTTGCATGGGCGGTGCACGACTTTATGCTGACTTAATATATTAACTGTATGCGCGGAACACGACATTTAATATGTTAACTGTATGTGCGGAGCATGACATTACGCTAGTTTAATCTGTCAGTTGTATTCGCGGGGAACTACCTTATGCTGATTTAATGTGTCGCTACATGCGCGGGGTACGACTTTATGCTGATTTAATGTGTCAGCTATAAGTGCGGAGCACGATCTTATGCTGACTTAATGTGTCAGCTGCATGTGCGAAGCACGACCTTATGCTGACTTAATGTGTTAGCTGCATGCGCGGAGCATGACATTACGCTAGTTTATTTGGGACGAGTTCGTATTGTCGAAATAAATTTTAAATGATGAAAGAGTAAGAAGCACATAGGCCATAACTGAAAACTAAACTGTAGGAGGGCATATAAGCCCGAACTAGAACAAAAACAAAAAATGAAAAGAAAGAAAAGCCTCCTAAGTACGAAATAGAAAACCAAACTACCTAAGTACCTGGTTGCTTAACTAGCTACTTGTAATAAATTTTCAAGTTCTCAGCATTCCATGGCCTTAGGAGTGGTCTTCTCGAGGTATACTTCAAGCTATATGCACCACCGCTGAATTTTCGTATAACCTCGAAAGGCCCTTCCCATACTGGTCCTAGTTTCCCTCGAGGGTGTCAAGTAGTTGCTGCTCTCGTAAGGACCAAATCACCAACTCTGAACCTTCTTGTCCTAACCTTGGTATTGAAGTACTTTGTTGTTTTGTTCTGATAACTCGAGGCCTTCAGCGAGGCTTGTTCTCATACTTTCTCAAGCAGGTCAAGGTGTTTAGTAGTTTATCCTTCAGCGTGGGGCTCGATCATCCTCTGTGTTGGGAGGCCGACTTTGATTGGTAACATGGCCTCCACACCAAAGGCTAGCATGAAAGGGGTCTCATCAGTTGTTGTCTTATGAAAAGTCCTGTATGACCAAAGTATAGCGGGCAGCTCTTCGGGCCAACTTTCCTTGGCATCACCAATCCTTGTTCGAAGGTCTTGTAATATGATACAGTTAGTTACTTCCTCGAGACCATTACTCTGAGGATGTGAGACCGAAGTCAGGCGATGGTCAATCCCGAGGTTGGTGTAAAAGCTTCTGAATTGCCAATTATCAAATTGTCTTTTGTTGTCTGTTATCAGCACCTTCGGTATCCCGAACCTATACACAATGGACTTCCAGATGGATGATCTGAGCTTGGGTTCTGAGAAGATTGCCAAGGGCTCAGCTTCTACCCACTTAGTGAAGTATTCTACCGCTACAACAATAAATTTTTCTTGACCTCTTGCTAAGGAAAAGGTCCAAGGATGTCCACTCTCCATTGCTCAAAAGGAGCATCACACGGGATGGAAATTAGTTCTTCAGCGTGAGTATGTATCATATTACCAAACCTCTGGCATTTGTCACACCTCCTGACATAGTCCAATGTATCCTTCTTCATGTTGGGTCAATAATGTCCATATCTTATGAGCTTGTAGGCGAGTGCACGGGCTCTTTGATGATTCCCACATATATCTTTATGAATCTCTACTAAGGCTTGGAGGGACTCAGAGGGTTTGAGACATCTGAGGTAGGGTAGAGTAATCAGCTTGTAGGCGAGCATGGGGGCTCCTGGATGATTTCCACAGATACCGTCGTGAGCGTCTGTCAAGGCTTTGAGGGATGCAAAGGGTTTGAGACATCTGAGGTAGGGTAGAGTAAAAATCCTGCAAAACAAGACTCCTCCAATAATGTAGGATCTTGATGCTCTAGTCTTGATGCTTCTTGCTTCTCTTGGGTTAGATGGTAGGCTCCCACTATTCAAGTACTCCAATATTGGATCCATCCAAGAGGGCTCATGATCAATGTCCATAACGCTCATCCTTTGATTTATGCTAGGTTCGGTCACCATCTTGATATGCACCGTTCTCTCCAATCCAACTATCCCCATGAGCATAAGTCTAGATAGCGCGTCGACTTTCGCATTTTCAGCTCTAGCAATTTTGTTGATCTCACAGCTTTTAAATCGTCTCCGAAGGTTAAGCACCTTTAAACAATACAGTCTCATCTTTTCTCTCAAAAGTACCTTTGATCTGGCCAACCACAATTTGTGAGTCACTGAAAACTTTGACATGCTCAAGCTCAAGGTTGCATGTTAATTCTAGGGCTAGAATGACAACTTTATACTCTGTCTCATTATTGGTTGCTTCAAATTCAAACCTGAGCATGCATTGGATCTCGGTAGTCTTGTTCGGGTTAGTGATGATAACTTTGACGCCCAATCCCGAACTATTTGATGCTCTATCTACACAGATTTCCCAAATTTCCTAGGTCTTGCTCCAGTCCTTTTCTTGTGGCCCCCGAGGCCCAGGGGTTAGTTCTGCAATGAAGTCAGCTAAGGCTTGAGCCTTAATTGCAGGCCGTGGCTTGAACTCTATGTCAAATTCGTCAAGTTCAATCACCCATTTGAGTAGTCTTCTCGAGACATCCGATTTTTGTAGTATGTGTCTAAGTGGTTGATTAGTGAGCACAACAATGAGATGTGCTTGAAAGTATTGACGTAGTTTTTGGGCAGCTATAACCAAGCCTAGTGCAAGTTGTTCAGCCAACGTGTATCGAGTTTCTGCATCCAGAAGCACTCTACTTACATAGTAGATAGGTCATTGGACCTTTCTAATTTCCTTCACCAACACCCTACTTACCGCATTCTAAAAAACGACCAAGTATAACAACAACGTATCACCGGGTTCCGGCTTGGTGAGAACTGGAGGTGCTGCTAATGTCTGTTTTAGTTCTTGAAAGGCTAAATTACACTCCTCATTCCAATCAAAACTTCGATTACCCATTAGAACTTTGAAAAATGGATAGCACTTGTCTGTTGCTCGGGATATGAACCCGTTCAAAGCCGCAACCCGACTTGTTAATTTTTGAATGTCTTTCTTGCAACTTGGGAACTCCATAGATATCAAGGCTTGGATCTCGTCAGGGTTGGCCTCTATCCCTCTGTGTGTGATCAAGAATCTTAAAAACTTGCCAGAAGCCCCTCCAAATGCACATTTCGTAGGGTTCAACTTCATCTTGTATTTCCGTAGGGTAGTAAAGACCTCCTCAAGGTCAGAGATATGGTGATCCACATGCTTGCTTTTAACGATCACGTCGTCCATGTATGCCTCGATATTCTTACCTATTAAATTGGAAAAGACCTTATTGACAAGTCTTTGATATGTAGCTCCTGCATTCTTCAAATCGAATGGCATGACCCTGTAACAGTAAATGGCTGAGTCAGCCATAAATGAGGTATTCTCCTGATCTTCTTCTGACCTAAGGATCTGATGATATCTAGAGAAAGCATCCAGGAAACTGTATAATTTATGACCTGAGGTATTGTCCACAAGATTATCGATTCGAGGTAAGGGATAGCTGTCCTTGGGGCATGATTTATTCAGATCTGTAAAGTCGGTGCAAACCTCTCTTGATGAGAGCCTCGATTTTTCTATTCATGGCGAAGCATCCTTCGATCGTATGTCCATGATCTCGATGAAAGTCGTAGTACTTGCTTTTGTCACGGGCTTCGGGAGGAGCCGGTAGTCTAGGAGGCCACTTCAACTCTTTGAGGTCTTTGATCTCCATCAAAATGTTAGACCTGGTTGTGTTCAAGCGAGTAAAAGGTGTTGGAGAGTGGTCTTGCCTTGGCTTGCTTCCAAAAGGATCTGGACGTTGGTTAAACTCATATGGCCTCTCTAGATCAAGCTTCTTTGATGGGGGAACATCTCTTCTTGAAAACATGGTCTCCTCCATGTTAATGTATTTCTCAGCCAGTTGGTTATTGACTTGGGAGGGGTCTTCGACAGAGACATCTTAAACGCTTCACATCTTACGGCATATGTTAAAGCAGAGACTGCACCTGTGATATGTAGATCATGGATCATTAATCTTTCCTTATTAAACCTGGTCATGAAACTGTGAAGTGTCTCGTTGGGTCCCTGTCCCATCTACATGAGCAACGCGGCTGTCTTCTTGATGCGCTTACTACTCGCAAAAAATGTGGAGAACTTGTCAGCCAAATCTGAAAAGAAAGATATGGAGTTATGCTCAAATGTGGAGAACCAATCCCTGGCTACGTTTGTAAGTGTCTGGGGAAAGGCCTTACACATTACAGCGTCGGGTGCGACCTATAAGTTCATGATATCCATGTATATGTTGAGATGATTGATGGGTTGGTTGTCCCATCGTAATTCTTTACCAGAGGGTATTTAAATCGGTCCGGTACGGGGTATGATAATACTTCCGGGGTGTAAGGCGTGTTGGGGGTGAACCATGTTGCTGCTTGGGATTTCTGAAGCATTCCGACAGTGATTCCCTCCTGAATGATCCTTGCCAGATTAGCTGAGTCCATAGTAATTGATCTCGAACCTATGGGCATATGCTATACATCTGAGGTTTCGGCCTCACCATGGCTAGGGCAGGAGCCCGCTCGTCTGCCATAAGACCACTTTGCGGGGACGGTGCTGGGGGTGTAATTCTCTGTTGCTGTAGCTGAGTCAGGGTGGCCACTTGTTGGTAGAGTTCCTCAAACGCTCCGGGAGCGACTGTTGCTGATGGGTGTTGCGATTCTCTCGATGATATCTCCTAGGGACCCGAATGGTCTCCGATATGGGGCTGGTTGGGAGCAGATGAGCTTGCTGGAAGATGTCTTGAACGTGTGTTAACCATGGCTTCTGATAGCGTTTCCCATAGACATTGTCAATGATGCTACCAAAAACTTACACTTGAATGAACTCGAACTGGCTGATTGAACTCCGCACGATCTAGTCTTCAATACCTGAAACAAAGGCGTCAAGGTGTGTCATCGTCGCCCCTCCAATGCTTAAGCCAGAAAAAGGAACTGTGTAAGAGATTGTATGCTGGAATATTAATAAAAATGTATCTAAATAATGAGGTTGGGCTACGTATTTATAGACGTTGGAGGTGGAGTCCTAGAAGGACTGAACTTTCCTTAGTTAGTTTAAGGTGTTTGTGTTAGAATTGCACAATTTGGGTTAGGGTAAAATTTGTAATGAACTAGGAGTTTGTGCTTAAATAGGATTAACATTCCTAGGAGCCGTACATCAAGGACAAAGAGGATACGTGAGTTACGGCTGAAGACCCAACCTATTGCTCGGGCCGACCTCGAGCTCGACCCCGACCTCGGAATGGCCCAACATGGTGGGCCTAGCTCGGGCCATTGAGGTCGAGTTCGGGTCCATGGTGATCAAAGATAAATAATTAGCCTTCAAATCTAGGATTAGTTTGATAATGTACATTCCTATATATATAGTTTTAAATATCTAATAATAATAATAATAATAATAATAATAATAATAATAATAATAATAATAATAATAATAATAATAATAATAATAATACCTGATTTTTAATAAAATTTGTAACGACCTAATTAATGATAATGAAATCTTAAAACCATGATTTTCCTAATTTTCTCCTTTTCCATTCTAATCCATTTTTCAGATGGCCCCAATGAACAAAGTAACAAATAAAAAAATTAGACCAATCGAATATTTAACTTTACCATTGACAGATTAAGGGATTAATACAAAAATTCTTAAATAAGATGTTTAGGAATTTAACTAATTCAAATCTTTCAGCATTTCGTTTATAATTTTTTTTATACATTTCTGAAATTGTTTCGAAAGCAATGTAATTTAAATTTTATTGTTCTATTTGCAATATGGAGAAAATGAATCGTTCACTTGATTTGTACTGTAAAAATAATGAGCCGTGCTACAGTGCCCGCATGGGTGACCGCGGAGAGGACCGAACACACACACATGGGGGGTCAGGATTATATTATTCACGTGGGACCCGCGCCTTGGCTGTGAGTGTGTGGTCATCCCCGCAGTCACCGGCACGGGTCGTTTAGCATTTTTCAAAAAATAATATATACCTTTCAATTTACACGGCCGGATGGCCACAAATTTGTGATCAAAACTCTGCAATATTAAAGTGATACGACTCATATGAGCCATAATTTTATGTTGCTAAACATCCCGTCAATGATCAAAATTTTTTAGTCATTTACTTCTACATGAACAATTGTCACTTGAAGTTATCGTAACTCTACGAGATAGCAGTAGTTATAGTCACTATTGGTTGTCGCATCTCACGTGAACACGTGCAATATAAATTGGTTTCAACTATGCGATATAGAATGTGTCACAATTGATTTTTGTTAAACGGTCCATCTAAAATCACAACGGTGATATAAGATTTATATGGCAATGTCTACCAATTTGTAGAGATTTCAATTATTGATGTATCATTATTTTTTAAGAGAAAATATCTAAATTTGTATATTATAGACAGAGATTTAAAAGAGAGAAACTTTTTCTTATTTATACACCAATTTGTTATCATATGAATCCTCTAATCTAGGGAACATCCAAATCAGTTGTAGTACATAAAAACTCTGAAAAATATATATTTTTTAATTTGGGAACGAGTGACATGATTTTTGTGATTTTCTGTAATGTTATTCTTTTCTTAAAATGCAATGTTAATTATAGGAGTTATCAATTTTTTCTTAATAAAACTGAATCAATTTCATTATGGTTTGATATTTAATACCGTGCACAAAACTATTATAATAAAATAATTGTCCAAAAATA
>CAIGRN010145582.1:0-12051 GCA_903798345.1 Fraxinus anomala
TATAGATATAAAGTACTCACTGTGACTGAAATTAGAAAAATAGAAAAAGATGTATTGTTACTATTATGATTGATGGACTTCCTCTCTTAAATGATGCATTGTTTGTTGTAGACTTAAAAGATAATGTGATTAGTGTAGGCCAACTATGTGACGATGATCTTATGGTTAAGTTCACAAAAAAAACTTACGAAAGGTCTTAAAGCATGATGGTAATTGTATATTGGGTGATGCTAGGTCTAGTGATAAATACTATCTTCTTGATTGTAACATTATTTGTCATGCTTCTAAGTTTGATTCTACAGATTTGTTGGATAAATGGTTGGGACACTTAAACTATGGTAAATTGTTCAGACTTACAAAACTCAATGCATTAAGAGTAGTCCTTGGGCTAACTGAAAAACCTGAAGATAGGTGTGTGTAGTTCATGCTAAAAAGGTAAACAAACTAGATCTGCACATAAAAAAGTTCAATTTCTTACTACATTTTATATTCTAAAATTACTACATATAGACTTGATAAGACCTATTCCGACAAAAAGTCTTAGTAGCAAAAGGTATATCTATGTGTTTGTAGATGATTTTTTTCTACTTTGGTCGATTTCTTGTGGAAAAAGTCTCATGTATTTGAGAGATTCACACTTTTGTATCAAAAATTGACCATTGAGAATCAATTTGAGAGAATAAAGTTTTTGAAAATTAGGAGCGAACATGAAAAGGAATTTGAAATATTAGTTTTTCTAGATTCTACGAAGAACATAGCATATTTCATAAGTTCTCAACTCCTAAAAACCCTGAACAAAATAGAGTGGTATAACAAAGTGTGGGAGTTAGAACATCGACCAAAAGATACAAATATTATTTGAACAAAGTGGATCTTTAAAAATAAGTCAGATTAGCATGGTAATATACTCAGAAACAAGGCACGACTGGTAGCACATGGATACACTCAAGTAGATGTGTGGATTTTGGTGAAACATATGCACCTCTAGCTAAACATGAATCCATTAGACTTCTACTATCTGAGGCATGTCGATGAGATTCAAACTCTATCAGAAAAATGTCAAGAGTACCAATCTAAATGAGATCTTAAATATAGAAGCCTTTCTTTAGCAACCAAAAAGATACATAGATCCATACATTCCTGATCATGTGTTCAAACTTAAAAATGTGTAATATGGAATGAAAAAAGCTCATTGTGTATGGTATGAATGACTAATGGTGTTTTTACTTGAGAAATAATACAAGAAAAAGGGATCTGTCAAGACCTTATTTATCAAACATCTCAAATTTGGATTGACAGTTGTGCAAATCTAAGCTGATGACATCGTGTTTGGATCTACTTCTGAAATAAAATTCATGTAGTTTGTTACACTTATGCAAAACGATTTTGAAATGAGTATGGTTGTTAAACTTAACTATTTTTCGTATTTGTAGGTCAAATAGGTTTACTCAGGGACTTTCATCTCGTTGGCCAAATATGCAAAGAATTTGGTAAAGAAGTTCAGCCTATAAAACACCACGGCAATCAAGACTCCATGGCCACATCCCTGAAGATTTGCATATATGACCAGGGTAAGGATGTCGATTCAAGCTTGTAGACTTGATGGGACCTATTTAGATTGAGAGTCTTAGTGCCAAAAGGTATATCTATGTGCTCGTAGATGATTTTTCTAGTATACTTCGATAGATTTCTTAAGGAAAAAGACCGATGTATTTGAGAGATTCAAACTTTTGCATAAAAAATTGACCATTGACAAACTCTTCGAGGGAATCAAAATTTTGAAAATTAGGAGTGACCACGGAAATGAGATTGAAAATGTTAGTTTCTCTAGATTTTATAAAGAACATAGCATATTTCATGAGTTTTCAGCTCCAAAAAACCCTGTACAAAATAGAGTGGTAGAAAAGAAAAAATAGGTCCTTAAAAGAGATGGCTAGAGTTATGTTAAACAGTAAGAAACTTCCCATTAAACTATAGGCTAAAGCTACTAATACTGCATGCTATATTCTCAACCGCTTGTCTTTGAGAATATGTACTACACAAACTCCCTATGAGATATAGAAAGAAAGAAAGCAAAGTCTTAAGTATTTCTACACTTTTGGTAGTAGGTGCTATGTTTTGAATGATAGGGAACACTTGAAAAATTTTGATCATAAAAGTGATGAATGAGTATTCATTGACTATACTGAAAATAGTTGAGCTTATAGAATATACAATATATGGACTAAAATCATTATTGAATCCATAAATGTTAAAATTGATGATACCGATGACTTTTCCTCTTAGTTACATGAACAAAAATTTATGAACTTGGGAGAATAGAATGGAGAAAATCAGAATATTCAAGAAATTTGTGCTGCAGATTCAATCAGCAACAGTTAGACAGAAAGTACTCGGTTCTGATGATTATGCACCGGCTAATGAAGGTATTAACCCACCCTAGGAAAATGATGAACTACCAGAAGGAGATTTGAGAATGAACTTTGAAATGTGTGCTATACTTCACATATTGAACCTAAAAATATACTTGAAGCACTTGGAGATGAGTCATGGGTTCTTGCAATGTAGGAAGAGTCAACTCTGTTTATGCGAACAATGTGTGGAAGTTAGTACCTTGACCAAAAGACCCAAATGTTAGTTGAAAAAAGTGGATCTTTAAGAATAAGTCATATGAGCATGGAAATATATTCAGAAACAAGACATGGCTGGTAGCACAAGGATATACTCAAGTAGAAGGTGTGGATTTCAGTGAAACATTTGCACCTCTGATTAAACTTGAATCCATTAGACTTCTACTATATGAGACATGTCAGATGAGATTTAAATTTTGTTAGATGGATGTCAAGAGTGCCAATCTTAATGAGATCTTAAATAAAGAAGCCTTTGTTTAGCAACCAAAAAGATTCATAGATCCATAAATTCCTGATCATGTGTTCAAACTTAAAAATGTATTATGTGGATTGAAACAAGCTCCTCATGCATAGTATGAAATATGACGATGTTTTTACGTAAAAAGAAATACAAGAGTGGGGATCTTACAAGACTTTGTTCATCAAACATCTCAAATTCGGATTGACAGTTGCGCAAATCTAAGTTGATGACATCGTGTTTGGATCTACTTCTGAATTAAAATCTAGGTAGTATGTTACACTTATGTAAAATGAATTTGAAATGAGTATGGTTGGTGAACTTAACTATGTTTTGGACTTGCAAGTCAAATAGGTTTACTTAAGGCTTTTCATCTCACTGGCCAAATATGCATGGAATTTGGTAATGAAGTTCAGCTTAGAAAATACTCAGGCAATTAGAACTCCAGGCCACGTCCTTGAAGATGCAGAGATGATCAGGGCAAGGAAGTCGACTCCAGTTGTACACTTCATGGGACCTATTCAGACGGAAAGTCTTAGTGGTAAAAAGTATATCTATGGGTCCGTTTGATAGACAAAGGTGAAAAGATATTTCAATTCCATGTTGTTGGAAAATAAAAAATCCCCAAACCCATAGGAATTCATTTTCTATGAAAACAAAGAAAATACAGTTTAAAGTGGTTGTACTTTGAAATTCGATTTTCATTTCCACGTTGCAATCAAATGGACAAAGTGGAATTCGTTTTCCTCGGATGTCACATTTACATAGAAAATGTGGCAATCAAACAGGGCCTATGTGTTCTTAGATGATTTTTCTAGTATACTTGTGTAGATTTATCGAGGAAAAAGTTTGATGTAGTTGAGAGATTCACAATTTTGTATTAAAAATTGACCATTGAAAAACACTTCAATTGAATCAAAATTTTAAAAATTAAAAGTGACCAAGAAAAGGAGTTTGAAAATTTTAGTTTTTCTAAATTCTGTAAGGAACATAACATATTTCATGTGTTCTCAACTCCTAAAAATCCTAAATAAAATAGAGTGATAAAAAGGAAAAAATAGGTCTTACAAGAAATGGCTAGAGTAATGTTAAATAGTAAGAAAATTTTGATTAAACTATAGGCTAAAGCTACTAACACTGCATGCTATATTCTCAACCGCGTGTCTTTGTGAATAAGTACTACACAAACTCCCTATGAAATATAGAAAGAAAGCAATCAAAATTTCAAGTATTTCTACTCTTTTGATAACACGTGCTATGTTTTGAACTATAGGGAACGCTTGGAAAATTTTGATCCTAAATGTGATGAGGGATATTCATTGGCTATACTGAAAACAATCGAGATTACAGAATCTACAATATATGGACTAAAATCAATTTTTAGCCCATTAATTTTAAAATTAATGATAACGATGATTGTTCATCTTATTTACATGAACCAAAATTTCAGAATTTAGAATAACAGAATGGAGAAAATCAGAATATTATGAAAATTGTGCTATAGATTCAATTAGCAACAGTCAGAAAAAACTTTCAGAACCCGGTTATGATGATTCTACACTAGCTACTGAAGGTATTGACCTACCATAAGAAAATGATGAACTGGAGAACAGAAGGCAGCCTCCTACCTAGATACAAAAGGCTCATCCAGTAGATAATGTACTTTTAGACCTTGGAGATGGTATGGTGACCAGAAAAAGACTCGCAACTGTGGGAAATGTGTGCTATACTTTACATATTGTACCAAAAAATGTGCTTGAAGCACTTGGAGATGAGTCATGGGTTTGCAATGTAGAAAGAGCCAGCTTAGTTTACGTGAAATAATGTGTGGGGGCTACTATCTCGACCAAAACACATAAATGTTATTGGAACAAAGTGGATCTTTAAGAATAAGTCAGATGAGCATGGTAATAACAAAAACAAGACACAACTGGTAGCATAGGATACACTTAAGCAGAAGTTGTAACTTTCAGTGAAACATTTGCACTTCTAATTAAACTTGAATCCATTAGACTTCTACTATATGAGGCATGTCAGTGAAACATTTGCAGTGAAACATTTGCACTTCTAACTAAACTTGTAACTTTCAGTGAAACATTTGCACTTCTAACTGAACTTGAATCCATTAGACTTCTACTATATGAGGCATGTCAGATGTGATTCAAACTGTGTCAGATGGATTTCAAGAGTGCCAATCTAAATGAGATCTTTAATGAAGAAGCCTTTGTCGAGCAACCAAAAGAATTCATAGATCCATACATTTCTGATCACGTGTCCGAACTTAAAAATACGTAATGTGTATTGAAATAAGCTCCCATGCATGATATGAAAAATGATGATGTTTTTACTTAAGAAGGGATACAAGAGTGGGGATCTAACAAGACCTTATTCATCAAACATCTCAAATTTAGATTGACAGTTGCGCAAATCTAAGTTGATGACATCGTGTTTGGATCTACTTCTGAAATAAAATCTAGGTAGTTTGTTACACTTATGCAAAACGAATTTGAAATGACTATGGTTGTTGAACTTAATATTTTTTGGATTTGCAAGTCAAATAGGTTTACTTAGGGATTTTCATCTCCTAAGGCAAATATGGAAAGAATATGGTAAATAAGTTCAGCCTAGAAAACACCAAGGCAGTCAGGACTCCATAGCCACATCCGTGAAGATTTACAGAGATGACCAGGGCAAGGACATCGACTTGAGCTTGTAGACTTGATGGGACCTATTCAGACTAAGAGTTTTAGTGGTAAAAGGTATATCTATGTCTTCGTAGATGATTTTTATAGTGTAATTAGGTAGATTTCTTGATGAACAAGTCTGAAGTATTTGAGAGATTCACACTTATGCATCAAAAATTGAACATTGAGAAACACTTTGAGGGAATCAAAATTTTGAAAATTAGGAATGACCACAAAAAGGAGTTTGAAAATTTTAGTTTTTCTAGATTCTATAAAGAATATAGCATATTTCATGAGTTTTCAACTCCTAAAAACCCTGAACAAAATAGAATGGTAAAAAGTTCTTACAAGAAATGGCTAAAGTCATGTTAATCAGTAAGAAATTTACTATGAAAGTAATTCTAAAACTACTAATACTGCATGCCATATTCTCAACGACGTGTCTTTGAGAATAGGTACTACACAAACTCCCTATGAGATTCAGAAAGGAAGAAAGTAAAATCTCAAGTATTTCTACACTTTTGGTAGCAAGAGCTATGTTTTAAATTAAATGAAACACCAGGGAAATTTTGATCTTAAAAGTGGTGAGGGAATATTCATTGGATATACTGAAAATAGTCGAGCTTATGGAATCTACAATATATGAACTAAAATCATTATTAAGTCCATTATATTAAAATTGATGATACCGATGACTTTTCATCTTAGTCATAAGAATCGAAATTTCAGAACTTGGGAAAATAGAATGGAGAAAATCGAAATATTCAGGAAAAATGTGCTGTAGATTCAGTCGACAATAGTCAGACAGAACTTTCAATACTCAATTCTGATGATTCTGCACCAACTACTGAAGGTATTGACCCACTATAGAAAAATGACGAACTGCAAAACAGAAGGCAGCCTCATACTTTTATAGAAAAGGCTCATTCACTAGATAATGTACTTTTAGACCTTAGAGATGGTCTAGTAACAGGAAGGAGACTTGCGAATGAACTTTGAAATGTGTGCTATACTTCACTTATTGAACCCAAAATATGCTTGAAGCACTTGGAGATGAGACATGGGTTCTTGCAATGTGGGAAAAGTTAGCTTAGTTCAAGCGAAATAATGTGTGGGAGTTAGTACCTCGACCAAAAGACACAAATGTTATTGGAACAAAGTGGATCATTAAGAATAAGTCATATGAGCATGTCAATATAGTCAGAAACATGACACGGCTGGTAGCATGGGATACACTCAAGTAGAAGATGTAAATTTCGGTGAAACATTTGGACTTCTATATAAAATTGAATCCATTAGACTTCTACTATATGACGCATGTCAGATGGGATTCAAACTCTGTCAGATAGATGTCAAGAGTACCAATCTAAATAAGATCTTTAATGAAGAAGCCTTTGTTAAGCAACCAAAAGAATTCATAGATCCATACATTCTTGATCATGTGTTCAAACTTTAAAATCCATAATGTGTATTGAAACAAGTTCCTTGTGCATGATATGAAAGATTCTGATGTTTTTACTTATGAAGGGATAAAAGATTGGGGATTTGACAAGACCTTGTTCATCAAACATCTCAAATTCAGATTGACAGTTGCGCAAATCTACGTTGATGATATCATATTTGGATTTACTCATGAAATGAAATTCGGATAGTTTGTTACACTTATGCAAAACAAATTTGAAATGAGTATTATTGGTAAATTTAACTATATTTTTAGGTTGTAGGTCAAAAAAGTTGACTTAGCGATTTTCATCTCCCAGGCCAAATATGAAAGGAATTTGGTAAAAAAGTTTAGCCTAGAAAACACAAGGCATTCGGTCTCCCATGGCCGCATCCCTGAAGATTTACAGAGATGATCAGGACAAGGACATTGACTCTAGCTTGTACAGGAGCATGATAGATAGTCTACTATATCTGATTGCAAGCTGTTTTGACATAGTCTTAAGTGTTGAAGTTTGTGCGTGATATCAAGCCAAACCAAAAGAATCTTACTTAGCTGCTCTGAAGTTAATCATTCGATAAGTTAACAACACTTCATTTTTGGTTTGTGGTATAATAATGACTCAAATTCATATTTGCAGGGTATATAGATGACTAATTGCGTAGGAAATATGGATGATAGAAACTACCAAGTGATATTTCTGCATGGGTAACAATCTCATTACATGGTTAAGTAAGAAACAAAACTCCATATCCTTATCTACTGCAAAAGTTCAGTATATAGCCGTCAATAGTTGCTTTACTCAACTGCTCGGGATAAAGCAAATGCTCAGTAACTATGATATTGATCAAGGTTCCATTACTAGTGAAATTAGATAATACTAGTGCTATCAATATTTCTTGTTCAGTACTCTAGGACCAAAGACATTAACATTAGACATCACTTTATTAGGAAATTGGTTGAAAATATTGTAATTATCCTAGAACACATACATTAAAGTTCTGTTGACTGATTTGCTTACCAAGGCTTTAGACACTATTAGGTTTTAAAATTTATGAAAAGTCATGGACATTTGCATGATGCACTAAACAGTCCTCGATGTACCTTATTTTCTTCTTTGTGTGTGCGAACATTTGTGTGCATGTGTTTGCATTTTCTTAAATAAATAAATAAAGAATTTAGAAAATAAAGAATTTAGGAATTTTCTTGCAAATGTCACATGATGTGAATTTTTGATTAATCTATAATTATGGGGGTAAAATTGAATTATCCAATCAATATAGTGTGATCATTTATGCTTTATGGTAAAATGAAATTAGATAGGCATACTTTAAGAACATTTTCACTAGTTTAATTTTGCCCATCTAGTGATTGGATTCTCATCTTTTAAGATGAAATATACTTAGGTGTGTACTTATGGTCAGTTTTTATGTGTCTCCGTAGTATAATATGATGTTGTGTTAGTAGACAGTTTATTGGAAGAGATGGCTACCACCATAGGTATGTAAAGCCGCCTTTGATAATGAACATAAATCTTGAGGGAAGAGCTACTCGTGTGATTGTGTGAAAGACAACTCTATAAACTCAAAAGACCGTGCTTTAAATGAATACAAAAAAAGCGGACACAATGAGAAATTCAAAAGAATATAATATATATAAGCTCATGCCTGGTACACATATTTTTCTGTTTACAACGACAATTTCAGATTATGGCTGATTTTTAAATATACCTATGTACTTGGTCACTACAAGTTTTAACTTGGGTTAGGGTATGTTTTACAATTGACTAGTCTAGATGGTTCTATCACATACGTACATCATAAGCTGACAAACTAATGTAATCTAATTATGTGCAGACATCTAATTAGAAGATTTCTAATCATCTTGATGATTTTGGACTGGTTATGTAAATTAATGAATTGTGAGATCTGACCAAAAATAAAGAAATTATGTAAATTCAATTTTTGACTTTCACTTATTTTGTGTGATTGACTTGTGTGGACTTTTCAATGAATTTCAGTTAAACAGTTTAAATTAGGCAGTAAATTCTCATCTTCACGACAAAAAGAAAAATTGATCGCCATTTCTAAAGTCTGTGTAGAATTTGAAGGGATGGAATATGAGATAAAAAAATTGAATCTAAAATTGAAGGAGGAAAAAGGTAACAATTAAGAAAGTAGGGCAATTATTGGAATAACTGTTTAAAAATAGTTTAACTCGACTCCAGCGTGTACGTCCTCAATTTGCTTGCAATTTTCTTAAACTGAAAATTTCCCCCCCACATAAAATTGAGAAGTTAAGGCTAAATTGCTTCATCTTCTACTACATTTCTCAAAATCTTCCTCTGCATTTGATTTGCCTTTCCCTATTTCAAACTCTATTTTACATAAATCAATGGCAAGGACCAAGGCTAATAAGGAAATGAAGGGACGACGAAAATCATCCAGCAGAATTGTCGCTACTGGTGATGGATGGGCTTTACATAGAAGTTCGTGAAATCAGCCCAACCCCGGTGGTGCACAACAAACCTTAGAGGTTGCACAGTCTGGGTCTAACATCCAAGGTCATTGTATCTTATGAAGGGCCTATACAAACTCCTGAGCATGTGTCCCCAGAAGAGCCTATTTCACCCACAGTTATTCGACCCATTGCTCGCCCAAATGAAGTAGTGACCTACCCAAGACGAAAGGTAAGAGTGGGAGATAAACAAGATGAAGATTCTGAAGGGAGTGGGCTAATAAAGATAGCACTGAGGATGAAGTAGACCAGTATTAAAGGTCTAGAAGTAGCTAAGAACAAGCTGAACAGCCTGTTGAAGAGAGAGTCAGTTTTGATCCTGTTAAGGAAGTCTAGAAAGCCAATTTATAAAGATGAAAACATAGACAATTTATAAGAGTTTTAACTACTCTTAATAAGTTTGACCTTTTAAGATGGAACCCTAAATCTTATCATGGTATCAGAGCTCATTAAATTTTAACGAGCAATTCAATCCAATTAAGACTAAAAAAAAAATTGAGCACACATATTTAAAGAATGGTCTGCTCAAACGAACCACCATCTTGCAGGGACATGTTAAGGGATAAAATCACACATCGAATAAAGATGAAAACATAGACCAATTTATAAGAGTTTGTGCTACTCCTCTTAATAAGGTTAAACTTTTAAGATAGAATCTCAAATCTTAACAATTTGAAATTTGAAATTTCAGGTAACAACTCTACAATTCATCTAAGTCCCCTCCACCAAGAAGAAAGCCAGCCAACAAGAGCAGGGAAAGGAAAGCAGAAAGTGGGTGAGGATTCTTAGACCTCCAACACCAAATAATCAGTCCAGACCTTCTACCCTGATTGGTAGAGCCTATAGAGGCCTAGCAACTCCAAGTTCAGACCTTGAATTATTCAGGTTTGAAACATTTTCTAAACAACGCCACTCTGATAGCCCCTATAATTACTGCTTTCTGTTTGAACAAAATGAAACTCTCTGTCTCTTTTACTGCCCACCGTAAACTTATTGAGGAATTTAGGTTATGACTGAAGAGTTTGTGAGGATTAGACTTGATGAGATTGTTGGTTTTCAACCCATGAACATTGGAAAGGTGGGGAACCCCTTAAGATAGCAAGTATATATAAGGGTCAGACTGATACGTTCAATCCAACAGTTCAGAGGGACTGGTTGGGGATGGAAGAAGCGTTGGATTCAGCGGATGAAGGACTGACTAGCGATGCAGTGGCAATGGAGATGATGAGCATGACCTGGCTTTAAAAAGTTGAAAATCTGCCGCCTCCAAATTGCTACCAAAATATAAAGTTCGTCCCAAAATCTTGATTCACAATATTGATCCCTTGATGCATCGATAAGATCTATCTTATGAAAGAGTAGTGGTTCTGTTTAAATTAGGCTCCAAAATGGGTTTAAATTTCTTGAAAAAGATTTTTTATCGAATTGTCTATGAGGAGCCATTTTCTAGCAAACATTGGTGTACCTTAAAAGCCTCAGATATACACCATGGTTGTCAATGGATTTACAAATTTGGAGGGTGTACCAAACCCAGTTCCCAGAGTCCCATGTCATGTACTGCTTAAGATCAGTTAGAACGCCTGAACATCCTTGAGACCCAACTATGGGTGGTTAAAACCAGTTGGTTCAGATCTTTATACTCAGTTTCTCTAATGATTTTAATTTTTGCGCATTGTGTTAGAGAAGATCCAATATTTGGGGATGACTGGATTAAGCAAACCATGAGGATCGTCACTCTTGGTTTTCCTGAATACAAGCATGAAGAACCTGCCAGTTCCACTCGTATGACACCAGCGGTATATGGTTCTGACCCTCTACCAATTCAGACATAAGCTTTTACTTAGTGGCGGAGCCAGAAAGATACGTTAGAGTTGACTGAAATTTAATTTTTTTTCAATAAACTCATACCATAAAAGATATTCTGTACCACTCGAGATTTAGTTTAAAATGTTAAATTCATAACACTCATAATAATGTGGGTCATAATATATTTTGGGACACTCATAACAAAGTTCTAACAAATATATTTTTAACTAATTAAATTAAATATAGAACATATTGTGGTTCCCAAAATATTTGNACCACTCGAGATTTAGTTTAAAATGTTAAATTCATAACACTCATAATAATGTGGGTCATAATATATTTTGGGACACTCATAACAAAGTTCTAACAAATATATTTTTAACTAATTAAATTAAATATAGAACATATTGTGGTTCCCAAAATATTTGGTATTAATATCTATATGAGATTTTGTTGATTTTCATGTTGGTTTTGTTTAATTTACAGGGGAAACTCTATCAAAATTTCTACAAAAATATTGTAGTCATAGAATAGTCAACCAATCGTAGATCAATCTATGTGGCCTTGGTGGTGGATCCAACATCTAGCTGGAATTCATCATCGGCGCACGCCACGTCTGGCTCCACTAGGGTGACTCGGGACGGGGTCGTGTCAATTGATAATGATAACATCCATTTCATGGTCGAAATAAATAAACTCTTAACTCACAAGCATAAATAAGTAATATATGAAAAA
>CAIGRN010145588.1:0-51955 GCA_903798345.1 Fraxinus anomala
TATATATATATATATATATCACAAGGATTTCTTTTAAATAATCTTTACTAAATTTTGGAAAAAAGGAACAGAGACTTTATAGATTAAGTTTCATAATAAACTGATTTTAACTTAGCGGCCACATAATTTTTCAGCCGAGCAAATGGTTCAATGAATTCCACTGCAGAGAATTCTTCCTTCCAGAAATTGTGTTATTTAGGCACCAAACTAATTCAACGTCAATGAAGAGTATGAAAATTCAACAAATTTCCATTAACGAACAAATCTCCGAACACATTTAGCAGATAGATCAAATTTGACATTTATGACATTAAAATCAAAAGCTAGGAGTTATATATAATATTCAAAATCAGCAATAAATAAGATCACTGCAGATATTTTATAAGTCCACCAAAATGCTGCCAAATCCCTTGCGTTCAAAAATTTCTTAAATATACAGAAGGAAAGTCATTCATTTATTGTTCTCTGTATCCCTCAAAATAAGAGTATAAAACTCGGTTTCATAAAATTGTTAACCAAGCTTTAATACATGAGCAAACCAAATATTCCAGTCAGATAGCTTCAATGCCTTTCACCCTAAAACATATGCCTAAATTTTTCATTTAGGATGTTGATTAGGAAATAGGGTAACAATTCCATAACTGAAAAAATAAAGCAATTAAGCAACTTGAAGTCATGGCGTGTTTCTGGAATGAAAAACCAGCTTAATCAACAATGAGGTACAGTCATTCTAAAAAGCACTTTGATATCTAGATTGAAGAAATTCAAAACCATAACTTCAACTCTTCTGGTATATTTAAACTGCACTGATCAACTGTAATGGATTTAGAAGATTGCTAATTCTTGTCATCCTAAAATGGGTAAACTCTCCTTTCTCCACCTACACACATTCCAAACTCACAAAAAGTATGTGTCAGTCTGTTGAGGTACTATTGAAACACCTAGGAAATGGAAGGTGCAGTCAGTGACTCCAATGATTAAGCTACACCTTCCATGATTCAAATAAACACAGAAGATTACTTGAAATTATGTGTTGATTAAATCTCAGGCAGAACAATTTATCAGGTACAAAGTACAGGAAAATCAGAGGTCATGCATGAGAATACAAAGTAGATACATGGCAGTAGCAGTAAGTAGCGACATAACAGGTCTCTTATTGATGACACAGAATTATTCTACAAAAAAATTAAGGGATTTTCAAGTATGATGGAGCAATTTGACAAAATTTAAGGGCAAGATATTGGTTTTCTTGAGATAAACAACTTGATTATCCTCGAACTTCCCAGAAATGATTTATAAACAGTATTAATCCAAAGTTTAAGAGGTATATAATTTCAAAATACAATTTTATCTTCAACAGTTTAACCTTAACTTTGCCCACGAACTAAATAGTAACAGAATTTGATGCAAAAAAATTCACAACTAACATCATAAAGGCACATACTAGAGATCTGGAGAAGTGCAGCAGAGTGTACCCTGAGAAAGAGCCCTGCAACTCCTCGATGTTGAGCTCAAGCATGACGTCATCCTAGCCGTAGCAACCGCGCTATGCAGAGGCAGCATTGACGCAACGCATCCCAGCACTGCCGGACACCTAACAAGAATACATATATATAACGTAAAATCAACCAAAAAAACAAAATAACAATAACGTAATCTTCATTATAGGGGTAAGTACCTCCAGATTGAAGGGGCAGGTTTCGAAGGCAGAGATGGTTTAGGAAACGACGTCGTGGAGGTTCTGGGAAGGCAAGAAGGAGAATTTGTTTTCTTCAAGACGGATCTGAGAGTTGAAATGGAAGTTCTGTTGATGATTCGGCTGCATTTCGAAGCCATTGCTGACAAGAAAATATGGATGGAGAATGGGAGTAGATCGAGGGTATGGAGTTTTTGTATTGAAACTGGATATTTTGGGCCCCGGGGAGAATGGAATGGGAACTAGGGTTTTAAGGTTTTCTGTTAATAGAATTCCTTATAGTTCATAAAAATCTTATTAAAAATTAAAATTTCAAAAGAATTTATTTTTATCTATTTTTAAACTTGAAATCTATCCAAATTTATTTAAAAAATTATTAATAAAATCCTTATAAATTCACGAATTATTGAAGGATTTTAAATGATTTTAATAAAATTCATTAAAATCATAATTAAGAAAATTTTAATTAGAAGAATTTTTAAAATTCATTAAATTTTTTTGGAGTTAATTGTATAAGTAGTCGCGGAAGTTTCATTTAACAACAATTAAGTTATTGAAAACCTTCAACTACTCTTTCAATGTAATGTCACACTTGTAATAGAATTTCTAGATCATCGTTAAATTTTTTTATGTATGGATACGGAAAAATTCACGTGAACTTAGATAGTTGTACTAACAAACAATCGTCTAACTCTCACCATGATTTCAATTAGGTATGTGAACTTCAATTTTCATTATTTGAATCACTTAACTTTGATTTAACAGCAATCATAGCATTTCGTTTGAGCACCATTAGACGATGTAATAGATTTGGTTATAAGTAAGATAAAACTAACGAATTTCCACATCTTCATCCCAATAATTTTGATACATCATCTCCATCTCGAATTTTGACAAGACTAGCGATGTAATTGAGAATTGAAAATAGAAGGGGCAGAGATAATAAATAAAAAAAACTTGTTTTATAATTTTAATATGTCAAGCTCTTCTTTATTTTCTATTCAACTTCATCCTTCTTAAACAACTTCATACTAGGTGACAATCAACTATATTGTATAGTTAAGCCACACCAACAAAATTAGGATGTGCTTCACCTTTTAGTCGTTAGCAATACATTATCATACTCAAAGTTTAGTAGACGCCAATAAAATCGAAATATACTTCAACAAAAGTAATTAAGAAACGCGTGGGCACCATTAAAATAGAAATATACTTCAACAGTAGTCATTAACAACTCAATGTCCTTTACTTTCTAGTCGTCAATTTAGCAAATGGCGATTAAAATGTCCAGCTTTAAACTTAAGCCACCGTCGAGCTATTTCGCTTCCTTGGCTGGCTGGTCCGATCCATCCCAACACGTTTCACATGTCTAACCGTCTTCATTCCTCAGTTCATCCTTGTGTTCTTGAAAAGAATAAAAAGGGTTAATGACTGCTACATTTGTCCTTCAACTCGAACGATAAAAGCCATCTTGTAACGGCTAATTTCGAATGGGCTAAAGATTGTATGTTTAATGCAACTTTTAAATTTTGTTATGATAATTAATAGCTTTTCTATGCAAGAACACACAGAAAAATCTGCAGTTAGAACCCAGAAAAACACAGCAAAAAATGTGAAGAACCGTGGAAAGGAAAAAAAAAAATAAGTTATTGGGGGAGGAAAATTCTGTACTTTCTTACCGTGGAAAGTGAACTTATCACTGATATATAACAAGTGAAAAGCTATCACATTTGGATGCGCAAGAGCCATTCTTTTTCTCCTATTCAAAGTATAATCATTTTACTTTTACGTAAAACCTGGATCGAAGTCTAAAAGCTGAATTTTCAATACAGCAACAGTCAGACATCGTAGTTTGAACTTGACAGCCTAGAGATGTAGTAGAGAAAAGCTTCGACCCTTCGGTAATGCACTAGTAGACCAATAAGAAATAAAAAAGTTTACTTCCTTTTCAAATTTCCCTTCTAAGCATCCATTGCTAAATTGGTACACTGCTACAAACTCGTAGATTCAAACTCCGGCAATCCTACAGACATGCAAACTGTAGAGCTGAACTAAATCGAACAACTCAACTACGACATATTTGGTACGCTGGGCAACTGAATATGTAGTAGACAACACAATGTATCAAACATGTTATAGAAGTAGCTCAAAATGTGTATTGGCTCTAAGAGTTGGATAACTCACAAGTGCAGAACATGGTGCAATCACACTCGATATTCAAATAGATATAGCAAAACAACTGATGCGCCTGTAGCTCAAAAAACTATGAACTATCTCGAGAAATTAACGAAATAGAACTCAAGAACACTTTCTATTTTCCAGTCAAAGGGAATTCATCATCATTCATAAGCTCTGTTAGAATAATTTCCACAAGCATTGAAGAAAAGAGTAAACACTACAAAAATCTACTTTAAACTATACTGATGAGGTTCCAGTGCATTTAGCACAACTTAAAAAATATTCACTCTTTCGTAACTTCTTGTTTCTAAATATGTTTTGGGTATGTTATCTTTTCTTGCTTTTATGTACAAGATGTTGGTTACCTTTTTAAGCTATTACTGCACTTTGAGAATAAAACTATTTCAAACTTTGACCCACAAAAAATGATTTACTTCAGAATGAACTTAGAAGTAAATTTTTTTAAGTTTAGCATAGCATGCTATAGCCCTCCAATTCTATCTTCACACAAGTATTATGAAATGAAACTGCAAAATCTAAGGATTACTAATACTCAAAACTAAAATTGAAATTTCATATACAGCCTAAAAGTAGAACAAAAATAAAATGTTTTGATTCTGTAAGCAACTATTCGATATGAAGTAATTCGAAATGTACTTTAATATGAATTGCGGGTCGTTTCTTACTTGAAATGATAAATTCTAAGATCCTTATGTGGTTGAATCAAGTTGTATTCCAAAACTCCAAAATCTGTTTTTTCGTGTTCTTCAATGATCCTAATCCAGATCACAATGGAAGATGATTATTATCCACATTCTAAATGCTTAATTTTGTGAGTTTCCAGGCCATACAAAAATTGGAGGCCTTATGGTAGTTATGGAGAGTTGTAGATCTAACTTAAATTCAAATCACTCCCTCCAACCCTCTTGATTTTGTGGATCGGGTCACCCCACTTGGACGACCAATGACCCATATTTTAACATCTTCCACTCTCACATGATGGGCCACAAGAGACAACGAATGTCACACGTTAAATCCTTCTCAAGATCTATCTCACAAAAAATTATACGACAAATAGATCGTGCGACCAACGAGTAATATTAGAGCTCACGGTACTATAAACCTATTAGAGCTATATAATAACTCTACTAGATGAACATTACATCTCGCTATACCCTAACCTTATTTTTCAACATTAATTCAAGTATTTCCGATCCTTCAAGTATTTATGGAACACACTTGAACCACACATCTTATCATTGTGTTCACAAAACATTACATCTCGCTATACCCCAAACTTATTTTCCAATATTAAATCAAGTATTTTCGATCCGTCAAGTATTTATGGAATATACTTGAATCTCACATCTTATCATTGTATTCATAATTGTGTCATATACCCTAAATGATTAAACACAATTTTTCGGCCAGTGAATACAAATATAAATGTTGGTCAAAATAGTTTTCATTTTCTACTCAAATCCTTCAACTTTAAATCGGCTGTTTTCCTAGATATGTCCCATCAAACCTAATCAATTACAGTTATTGACAACTTGCTAAGTAGCAACATCGAAATAAGATCTCAAGAAACAGTCAAAATTTATAAGAGTACATATAAGGTTATATAAACCTCAAGGTCTCACACAATGAGGAAGCAGGGATCCATTCACTCACCTAATATTGGTCGTAAAAGCATACTTAGCATGAAACAAGTGCTACGATATTTTCTTCATTTCTTAGGGAGTATGGCATATCATTTATAAATAAATAACACAGTACATACCCTAGTTCAGGTATTCCCTAATATCTAACTTGAGTTCACCTTATATTTATTCATTTAGGCAATATCCAATCGAGAAATCGATCTGGCTATAAAATAGTTCTAATGGATAACGAAATTTATATTGATTACATATTATAATATTATCTTGATATCTCATCAAGACGACTAGATCATTTACACAACATGATCATTATGTCTCATCTCAACACACTTCAAAATGTCTGAGGCAATTACTCATGTGAGTGAGTCAATCTCAACCTGTTCGACATGCTTTATATATGCATGCAAAATATTATCTCATAATCATAACAATAGATTACACATGAACTCAAATTTTTTCATCTTCGAGCACATAAAACTCAATCAAGAGTTTTTCGATACACTAAATATCATATTTAACGTAATTTTAGAGATTTGATATTACCAACAAGTATATTTCTAAACATTTTTAGAGTATAATGATTACAGACTATCATTTACGTAAATATATTGCAAAGACACTTTCTTTGCTAATGTCTCTCACAAAAATATTATTGAGTGTTTGGTTCCATTATGATATTTGAGATCATCAACACATGAGATAATTGCATAATTATCAATTATCTCATATTCTCAACTAGTATCATTAGATGTTCAATACATCTATACCAAATAATTTCTTCAACTGTCGGATATATACTACAAGATATGCTTCTTGATACTCTATGTAGCAAGATTGCACAAGTCTAATGACTATTTGTGCTCGACTAACTTTCATCTTCAGTCGAATTTTGCATATCTGTTTCAATAACAAGTTATTCCCTTAATAACAAAATAGAATAACTGGCAGTTGTACCCTTCAAAGTATCAAAATACCCTTTTTTTTAAGGATAACATTGATACATACTGACTAGATCCATGGCATGACAAATGTTGTGGTAAGTATACTTCATAGCATACTTCTAATTCTTATCGCACTAGATATGATTATCTAGATATTTCTTTGTGCACTTATGGAGTCGTTGGACATATATGAAGACTCATATGATCATCTTTCGATATATGAGTATCAACAAGATAACAATTCCACAAATAAAAATATTTTAAAATCTTTATGGTGTATAGCTCTTGTGATAGAGAAGGAAGACTAAAGTAATATTTTTAACACAAAATACATAATTTGCTAAATCCATGTCTTTCGTCTCAAAAATTAAGGATAATCATTTCAAAATTATCTCAATACACTTCTTCTCATACTTAGCCAATATAGTGTCATCAATTTTAAAATTAGAATTGCAACATATAATCAAACTTTTACATAAATACAGTAAACTTCATCCACATGATGAAATTTTGTACAAGATTTAAACCCTGTAAAAACTCAAGTACCAATGTCAAGATGAATGTATTAGGCTATAAGCGTAACTATAAAGTTACTACAATACTATAGAAGCATTTAACATGAAACCTACAAATCGATTCATATAGATTCTTTAATCAATTCTCAATTGAGAATGAAAATACAGTCTATAAATTTATTTGGTGTAATCTAAATTTAAATACACTATCATGGCTATCATCAGTGTATAAAAGTGATTCTCACAACTAAGAAAAAAGTTTGTCTAACTCAATATACTCATATTGAGTATAACATTTCTCTAAAAAATGAGTTTTATTTATCATAAACACATTAGCTTTCCATTTAGTTTTAAAGAACTTGAATGTTCTCAATAAATATAATGTCCAATTAGAACTTCCACCACTTCTCAAATTATGTTGAAATTCTATATTCCATGTATACTTCCATCACTTTCCTCAAATTTCTCCACTAATTTTTTGAACCAATAATTATTGAAATTAGATAGTTCTTAGCTCCCACTCGAAACCAAGAATCATTGAAATTAGATCATTCTTAGATAGCTCCCACTCAAAAACAGATTACTTCCACTTGAATTAGAAACTTAAACCAACTCTTAGGTATTCAAAACTGATTCTTCAATAAACATCCTATCGATTTCAATAATAATTTTCAAATTTTTCTCCCTTACTAAGAAAAATGTCAAATATTACATCTTGTGACTCGATATCCATTCAAAATTTCACTAATGAAGAAGTACCCTTTGGGTTTTCATGTGTATCTCAGAGATATACATATCGTTTTTATTAGACATGTGTTTCCAAACTCATTATCAAGAACTTACATAAGTCTAAGACAACCCATATTAGGTTATCTACGTGTCCAAATCTTATATATTCTGAAAGTACTAATATTGAGAAAACTCCATTAAGTGACACATTACAATTAACCAATACTCTTCTCAAAAGAAACTATATAAATTGAACTACGTTATCTCAAGTCTCATCACATTCAGTAATATTCCGTTATTTCTTCCCAATAGACCATATAATTATTCGTGATCAAGGAATAGTCAATCCAATAAGAATTTCTCTTTCATTACCTAGATCACAGATCTCTCGTGATAAAGATTCACGTTCTCAAACAGTTATCAAAGTCTTCACTTCCACAATCAGATTTTCTATTCCCTTTTAATAAAGTCTAAATCAATACAATATTTTCAACTTTTAAAAATCAAAGGCACAACTGAAATGCGTGAATCCATCTATAAATGTAATGAAAATATGAAATTCCATCTCTATCTCGCAAGAAATTCGGATGGATTTATTCAATGAAAGTTTATCTCTTACAACTTTAAATAATTTTCTCAACTCAAAAGCTCAAACAATTGCACAAATATCCATAACCATAACTAAACATCACCATTGTGGGTACAAACAATACTACTACATATAAGTTCAAGCTGGAGACCATTATTAGAAAAACAACAAATGAGATCAAGTTTAGTGGAGTCTTTAATATTATCTTAATATCAAATAGGAGGCCGTTTCTCCACTTTACAATAGTATGTTGCATGTACCAGTCATATAAGCCTCCACTCTATATTCATTATTTGTATATATCTATTTTATATCAGGTCAAAGACTCGACAATAGACTAAAAATACTTCTTTATCTCATACAAAGTTGGTTTCTAATTCTTGAATCCACTATCCACATAAGATAAGATCCAATATGTATACAGTTGACGCGTAAACAACACTAAGAGGAACATATTCTAGTTTAATATCATTTAGCCTAACTACTTTCGAGCTAAGAGATTCAAAGAGTATGATTGAAACACTTGAACCTTTATAATATTGGTCATCTACCAAAAACACTTTCACGTAATTTTATCTAATATATTCTTCTTGGTTCCCTTTTTTAGTCTCCTCATTATCCATATTTGTTTTAGCTCATTAAAAACTTAATTTTTGAAGTATTATGCGAACTAGAACATTGCTACACAAGCATGTCCTCGAGATTTAGCAACATCAAGTCGCAGGTTTTTTAATTTGCACAATGCGTAGTGTCAATAGAGAAAATTGTCGCTTCAATTTGTAAGTCACATTGACCTTCAAAGTTCTTATCTATTGAAAAGAGACTAGTTTGAACTTACTACTCACCACTCACCAAAAAAAATTGTGACCAACAAATTTTTAACTGTAATCTGTTGGTTTTGAAGAATAGTTTGTTGGTTCTGAAAATTAGTCTCACTTTTGGTATTGAATTTAGCCACTAATTCTTCCAACGATGACTTTTTCTTTTGTTGTTGTTGAAATCTTGGTGAATTGCCATGAATCTAGCATCCTTGACCCTGATTATTAACCCATAAGAAGTTGGGATGCTTGCTCCAACCTGGATTATAGTTGTTAAAGTAAGAATTGTTCTGCTGCCTCTAAAAGTTTTGTGTATAACTGACTTCCTCAAGCTGATAAACATGAATTGAAGCTAAAGGACAGCTTGCAATTATATGATCTCTCCCACAGCCTCCGCAGACAAGTGCTGGTTGATGCATCATGCTCACATTTTGAGTGAATTTGTCCAATTTCTTTGTTAATACTTCATCTGGGCTGCCATGGTGAACTGCGTCAATGTTGTGAATACTTGCTGTTTTTCTCGAAGTTTTCCTTTCCTTGGCCACATAGTTTGAATTTTTTTGCTATTTTCTTAAAGAGATCTAAAGCGTTGTCTAAGGGAATATCCATGATTGATCCTACCGATGAAGCGTCGATCATATTACGATATTTAGGATGCAGGCTTGAATAGAAGATATAGACTTTAGCATTTTTAGGAATGTCCAAATTGGGGCACTTTCTAAAGTAATCATTGAATCTTTCCCACGTTTCTGGATAGCTCTCGATGTCTTTTTACCTGAATGTAATGGCTTCATTTTTTATCTGATGGACTCAAGAAGTTGGGAAGAATTTCAAGGTGAATTTTTGTACCACGTCATTCCACGAAACCATGCTCCCAGGAAATAGTGAGTTTAGTCATTCTCGTACTCTTTCCTTTAAAGTATGAGGGAATAGATGCATTTGAAAAGCATCAATTAACATACTTTCATGACTGATCATCTCGCAAAGCATCGAAAAGCTTGTATGTGTTCATGAGAATTTTTAGTTGGTTTTTCGGTAATTTGATGTTCTGATTATTTTGAAATAAGTTGATGACATCGGTCTAATGTGGAAGTTGGCCTACCAAAAGGTGGATAAATAATAGTCGGTTGTACATGAGCAGATATGGGATTTAAATAATCCCTAAGAACCTCTCTTGGCGAAGCTAGTTGTTCTGGTGCATCTGGTGGTAAGTGAACTTGATTTTAATTTTTTGTCATGTCTCTTACTTCACTCTGTTCTTTTCTTCGTTGTCTGAAGGTTCTTTCGATCTCAAGATCCAATGGTAAGGGCTTGATTTCTTTAGATTCTTGCATAAACTACCAAAAAATAAATAAAAGAGATTAGATGTGTAAATAATAGCCAAAAACAAAATAAAAGAAAATTTTGAATACTATGAAACTAATAAGCTCAAATTAAATACTTTACTCTGCGATAATAGCGTCAAAAATTTGTTCGAGAGAAACTCGCAAACGTACGGGATCGTTGACAAGTAATAGAATTAACGAGTTATGAGTTATCGTCCCATGTGAAATAAATTCAATTCAGGTTAACTAGTTTTGTATAGAATTCGAATGATGTAAGATTTTTTTATTTGATTTATCCTAAATTAATTTAATAAAGCTATAAAACTAAGGTTTGTATCAAATTATGAATGATTGTATTGGATTTCGAATCTACCTATGGCTATTTATTTCAATTCTTTGTTTGTAATATAGTTCTGTTCATGCGTTCTTGACAATCGATAAAGTTATGATATATAATTTTCTTTTTCAAGACAAATTAATTATATCCTAATCACGACTTGAATCTATTCCTAATCGGAATTCAAATGATTAGAATGCATTAAAGTTTAGATTATCTATATGATTCCACACGTGATAAATGTTATTCCTAACATCTATAGCACATATATTAATTTTGTCGCGTTCTAAACTTATTGTGAATTTACCAACACTACAAAAATCAACTAATTATCTAATTGGTGGTCAATAAATTTAATAATACAATTAGAATGCAAAATTAATCAAAAAAACACAAAAATTAAACTAAACTACTAGTCTTGAATTAAAATAAATAACAAATAGGGTTCATCTTTATCTAATAAAAAAAGGGATCTAGTAATATTTCAATTACAAGAAGAAGAATAGAAAAATATCACTTGCATCATGAAATAATTCAAAATATGTTGATCTTCAAGTCCAATGTTGAATTTTTCAAACTAATGAAGAATTAACTATTGAATGTGTACATTTTAATTCCCGAACATTGAATTTCTTTCGTTTTTGCCCTTTTTCGTTACTTTCTTTCAATTCCACCAATTTGTATTGCATTTAACATAACAAATATAATTAACAAAATTAAACTATAACTTATTTAAATCTAACAAATACTCCAATTTAATGGCATAAATAAGTGTACAAAATACACTTATTAGATAGTTTTATTCATCATTTCAGTAATACTATTTTGTTGAGGAGTATAAACCACGGTCATGTGCCTCTGTATCCCATGGTTATTACAAAATTGATTAAATTCTACATTGCAGAATTCAAGATCATTATCTATTCTCAATGCATTTATCTTCTTACCAGTTTGATTCTCAATTAATATTTTCCTGTTTTCAAAGGTTTTAAAGGTGTCGAATTTATTTTTCGATAGAATGATCCAAACTTCCCTTGAGAAATCATCTATGATAAGAAGATAATATCTATAGCCAGAAACTATAGACACGGGTGCAGGCCCCCACAGATCACTATGTATGTAGTCAAGTACATTTAGTAATTTGTGAGTGTTTATCTTAAATTGCAATCTATTTTATTTCCACAAATTACAATGTTCACAAAATGTTAGCTTATGAACATTGTCATTTCCCTTCTTTTGAAAGAAGTTCCAGTCCTTTATCACCAAGGTAGCCAAGTCCTTTCTCCAAATGGTTTATCAGATTGAGTCACTAAGCTCACTTCATTATTAGAGGAACATTCAATATTTATAGCATAGATTCCATTAGATTTTGGTGCACTGATAATAAGATTTTGATCTTTGATCATATTTGTAAAGCCAATTTGATAATTTTCATTATCTAAAATCCCTAAGGAAATAAGAATTTTTTAAGGCAGGAACATATCTAATATGTTTTGAAAGTATTATTTGATTATTTTTTAGTTTTAAAACAATATTCTTAATGCCTTTCACTTCACAAGATTCATTATTTTTCAACTTTACAAAACCTTCATTTAGTTTAGAAAAATTAGAAAATCATTTGAGATTGGGACTCATATAAAAGGAACAACCTGAATCAAGAACTCATCTTGATAAGTCCTTTCATAAGAGGACACATAAGACATACCAATATTGGCTCCTACTTCTTTATAAGTAGAAGCAATGGCAGAAGAGTCATTACCTTGACCAGACTCATTTCTTTGATCATTGGCCTTTTTAAAGTAGTCTTTTATAAGATTGTATGTTTTTCAACATTAATAGCACTTTCTATTCTTATCATTTCCCTTATGGGTTTTCTCGTCATTTCTTTTATTATTTCTCCATCTCTTCTTAGTAAGATTCTTGTTTTTTTTGTAATTGACCTGACTAAAATTGCTAAGCCCTCTAGATTGAGGTTTAGAATTATATAGGGAATTCTAAACATGAAGAACTTCCCTATGTTCTGATCTTAAATCAAATTCTATATTTTTTAAAGAACTATGAATTATATCGACAGTCAGGTCATCCCTACCATATTCTAAAACATTCGTTAAGTCCTTATATTTGTCACCAAGAGCATGACCAACTACTTTTTTATCACTCGAGATCTTCTCACCACAATTTATAATATCTTGTGTGATCTTATTAAACTTGTCCATATTCAGCACTAGGATCAAACTTATGACTAAAGAATTGTTTTCACAGAAAAGACTTATTTGGTAAGGTTTTAGTAAGGTACTATTTTTCTAAGGAAACCCATAACTCAACAGTAGATTCAGTATCTCTTACATTTCTAATTACAGAATCAGATAGGTGAATGAATAATGTGCTCTAAACTAATTCATCTTGTTCTGTTTTCCTTTCGATAGGAGTATTTTCTATCCAAGATTCATCTATGGCTTTAGCATATTTTAATTGTAACATGAGTGTTTTCATTTTCTGGCGCTAGAGACGAAAGTCTCATTTGCCATCCCACATCTGAACATCAATTTTAGTGATCATGGTGTACAAAAGTATAGTAATAGTATTCAAGAATTCAAAAACAATGAGTACAAAAATATCACACAGATCAGATAGATACATCAAAAACTTATGATAAAAGAAAGAACAAAAGTTATACAACAAATATATGCACTAAGATATGTTTATGCTCAATAAACAATATGAATTTAAAATATGCAATTACAGTTAATATGCATGCGAATTCGTACTATACTATATGAAGTAGGATGTAGGTATCGACACATAGTTTCAAGAATCACAATATTTCAGTTTATACATGTATAAATCTGATACAGAAAATTCAATCAATAACAGATGTCACACAAAAGAAATATTATTTCACGAAAGAAACAATAAGGGATACACAATAAGCGATGTATCGCTTATGAATTTCCTTAGACCAAACCCTACTTCCCTCATATTCTAGGAGTCTCTCGGAGATCCCTAGACAAAGGTAAATATATGGGGTTTTTAGGAACCTAGTAAAAATAGACAGTAACTGTTTTTGAAAGAATGAAAAGAGAATGTTTAGATATTTGTTACCAGATCTGCAGAATCGTAAATATACCCAAGAAAAATTCCGAAGACCAGCTTCAAAATTCAGATCGAGTGATTTCTTGACCAAACCAATTATAAATCTTTACAGATCTAAAGATTTTACAAAATATTCAAGAATCAAAGAGTCGGATCGTTTTGAAATTTTTTAAAACAATCAAAAAATTTCAAAACTCTAATACTATTGTTGGTCCTGGATAAACAGATCGACGTTTTTGCTCAAGTTTGTTTTGTAAAACAGTAAAGAAAAATACCAAAAAAATAAGAATACAAGATTTTTCGACCAAAAGGATATTGCTCGAATCCACCACAGCAATCACTCATAAAGAAATATGTATTGTTGTACACCTTTCTCAATATAACAATCTCACAAAGAAATAACTCATAATCATCCAATTGATAACCAATATATGAACATACAGAGAGGTTATTCACGAAGACCAAAAGAGAGCCGAAAACCAATATGAAACCCTAAAAGGTACACAAGTAGCCCTTTTATATGAGATAAGTCCAAAAAAGGCATCCAACAGTGTAAAACATTCCAAGTGTCAAGCATCCAATAAAAGCGTATATTTATAAAGCATAAAACAACTTTTACTCAATTCGAGAATCATCTAATTAATGGATCAGCATGAACCGAGTAATTGGGCTCAAGTCTTACTGGATCAGATTTAATTTGGCCCTCAAAATGTGGCAACCCATCTTCACATTTGGCATTAAATAACTAGCAAATTTCACGGAATCGCTCTGCATGTTCTTATCCGAAACATAATGCATACTAATATCCATGAACGTCCTCTTCTTCGTGGAATAGGGATACCAAATAAAACTCTCAATACATCTTCTGAAAACAAGACCTTGCCTCACAGTTCTCATCACGACTAGCTTATTCTCCTCCTTGTTAGTGCCAATGGGCAATACTTAATTTCTCATTAGCAGATAATGGAAGCAAGCTTGATTCTTCTTGTGTCCCGGGTACCATTAATTCAATGTCTTTTGACATCTTTCCCTTCCCCTTTGACTCAATAGCAGTGCTTCCGCTTTAGAACTTTGTATCAGTAGAATTCTAGCTTGATGGTACTGAAGCCTTTTCATGTCAACCAAGGATGAAGGCAATGCTAAGGCACTAGAAGCCCCGGAATGAGCAACCTGTAAGGAAGAAGCACGCTTTGCAACAGAAGAAATAGGCATGAATAATTCTTTAACTGGGGTTGACTTTACTCGTTCTGTGACGCGAAATGCAGAATATTGGGGACTAATGAGAAACCTTTAGAAGTTCAAGGACTTCAATTGCAATATATAAGGACTCAATCTTTTAAAGAGGAAACCGAGATCAGATTGCAAAATGAAATATTAAATTTCAGCAATTTGAGATATCCTAATTTGATTAATATTATGGTTCTCATCTCAATCCTTTGGAGACTCTATTTTAGACCTAATTTAGGTCTACAAACAAGATTCTCTCGTTCTAGAAAAAATTGGAGGCTAGAGTGACAATTTTGAGAAAAAATTATGCATTCAAATACATTGGATCCTCGCATTTATATCTCAATTTGAAATTTGAAGGTTGAAAGACACCATTGGCCAAGAGATTTACAATCATCCAAGAAGAGTGAAATTTCATTGTTGGGAATTGGGTGCCGAAAAACAATTGCTTAGATTCTTTCTTCCTTTATTATAATGACTCCGATATTTTTTTCATTTTTTTGTTATTTAATTTAACAATTATAATTTGTAAATAAATGGTTGTTAGTATAAACAATGTAGTTCAGGTATAATGTTTATTTAATCCAATTGATTTATTACCATCTTAATTATGTGTTAATTGCTTATTTTGTTTTAATTACATTCAATTGCTTCATCATCAATTATTTGATTTAAGGATAATATTGAAATCAAAATGAGATATATTTGCCTAGTTTGTGGAATAAATGACATAGATATTATAAAAAATCGAGAGATTATTATAAACTATAATCATGATTGAATTCCTAAAATTAAATGTCTTCACACGTATATAAATTTACATGAACATATAATAAATCTGAACATGTGAATAGATCTAATTTTGCTGGAGATATATTACTAGTTAATTAATTTAATTTTCAATATATACGAAAAAGAGGTTAAATGAACTGTTGAACAAGTGAATTCAAAATTCCTAACACACTTCATTCCAATAATTCACTGCAAATTAGATCAATTAGCATAAATTAATTATAATAAAGAATTCTTGGTTTGTTAACAAGTTACCATAGACTAGAATAGAAGTTAATAGTAAATATTGATACATGTGGAAACGATGTTCGAACTCAAAAATTCCACCTTATTACTTGTCACAATCAACACACTTGCAGAATTAATCAACCAATATGTTATATTTTTCTTATATGTACTTATTTTAACTCATACAGCACAGTGACAATAAGTAAACTATTTCTAACTTTGATCAACATAAAAAGACATATTAGAGAGAATTCTTTTAAGCTTAGCCAAGCATGCTCAAAGCACACAATTCAAAACATAATCAACACGCAATTATGAAATGAAACTGTGAAATCTAAGGATTTCCAATTAATACTGTCCTGCAATGCTTCCCGCAAAACTAAAATTGAAATTTCATATACAGCCTATCCAAAGTGAAACTAAAACACAATGTTGTTCTGATTCTGTAAGCAACTAAATCAGTATAAACATCTAGTGCCTAGGTTTTACAGCAGGAACACACAAATAAGCGAAGAATTTCCATTCCCAGATTCAACCTCTAAAATAACAAATAAACAGAAAACATGTGCAATAGACATTTGGTCTATCCAACGGCCACAAAGAGATCATTTTGACAGCATTTATGTCATCCATGATTCATTATTCCCTGTCGAGATAACACCAGCTGTCAGCTTCATGATCCTACGCATAACATTAAGCCCCTGTTTGGTGTGGATTAAAATCAGATTTTTAGTAGGTTTTAATAAAAGTTGATGAGATGTGTGGTTGAAAAGTTGCGAGTCCCATAACACGTGTGGTTAAAATTAATTGTTGACTTTAACTTAGATTAAAATCTGGATTTTAATTTTTACCAAATAGGGGCTAAGTAATTTGAGGTCAAGGAAGTTGTTGGTCTTACCTTCTAGATGTGCCCTTGCTGTAGTTTCTGTGAATCTTGTCTTGGGAAGAAGCCGGAACCTTTGAGATAACCAGTGAGCTTTGCAGCCCTTCCAATAGCTGAGATCAGAAAAGCACTGGTGGTGAGGTGTGCTCAAACAACTATATGATAATCGCAAATTTCATCTCATGATACAGCACTCATCTTCAACATATTCTGATATTGTACAATATTTTTGCAGTTTTTTGGAGTTTGTAACTTTTGTATAAGATTTTGGGTTGTGAGTGGGCGGTGGTTGAGAAACGATTTTCCCTTGGCATATTGCAATCCAGCAGGTATCTTTTCACGTTTGTAATCAAACAGTAGAAATCGACAGGTTTCTTGATTCAATATAAAATAAGATTCTAAGTGCAACAACCTTCCCATCTATTCTAAGCAAGGACCCAAAAAGAGTAACAAAAGTTCATTCAAAAAGAATAAGTTTAACAGAAAGACTCACCCTTGATGTTGGTTGAATTCGGCGATTTGATCGGCGGGGTTCACCTGCTTCAGGAACAGTGTCATCATTAGCATCATTATTTGCTGACTTCCTACCAGCAGGAACGAGTTTTCCTTTGTTGGGTCGGTCAGACTTGGTGCTTGCTGCTGGTGCTCTCTTACGAGTCTCTTGGGAGGAAGCTTGAGAAAAAAATAAAACAGGTTGTTCAGCTGCCTCTTTAACATTAGAAAAAGATCCAAATGCAGTCAGATTTTTCTCACCTGATTCATTCTCATCTTTTAAGTGGGTCGGGTCATCCTTACGAGAGAACATTCTACTTGGAATGGGCGGTTTTCCAGAATTGAGAGCTTTGGATTTAGACTCAGCTGCTTGTTTCTCCTTCGAATCAATTTTAGAACTATTTTTCCACCCACGGGATCCTGATCCTTGAGGCATTAAATAATCAGCTAGTTTCACGGAATCGCTGGGCACGTTAGTCTTGGTGCTCTTATCCGAAACATAATGCTTACTAACATCCATGAACTTCCTCTTCTTTCCAGGTTTAGGGACGCCAAATATAACTGTTGATCCATCTTTCTGCAAACCAGACCTCATAGTTCTCGTAGCATCTGGCTTACTATTGTCCCTAGTAGTGCCAATACTGAAAACTTTCTCAGTAGTAGATAATGGAAGCAATCTTGATTCTTTTTGTGTCCCAGGTTCCACAAACTCAATGTCTTTTGGCATCTTCCCCTTCCCCTTTGATTCAATAGCAGTGCTTCCTCGCTTTAACCTTTTCTCCTGAGGTGTATCTCCCTGAAAATTGGGTGTACAGCTAAGTGACTTGGACATTTTTATGAAACGAGATGCTAAACGAATAAACGAGTAAATATAACACCTGCGAAGAGCCATCCCCATCCTTTCTCGATCTGGACCATTCAATCCATTGGCCATCACTCCAAATTAGAGTTGGCCTGAGATTCCATGCTTTGACAAGAGAGATATCTCCTTCTGCTACAACCACAACCAAGTTTTTATTTCTCTCAGCCACCCAATTAAGTAGCTAGCGACAATTTTTGGGAGCTATTATTAGAAGTACCTGGGAAATGTACGCTTAAATTGGTTTCATCTTTTTCATTTTTCTCTGTAATCACGCCTTCACGCCAGCTGAGACAGGTTAAAAATTAGATGAGATACATGGAGTGAGAAATAGAGCTTTAAGCCAAAGAAACAAAAGATAAATGAGGAAAATCTTGACGCATCCATCCATAGTTAAAGACAGCTGAAGATGAAATTCTTATAGCATCCTAAATGCTATAACAGACTCAGGCAAATATACTTCAAAGACCAGACAAGGGCTGACCTAGTGGAGTCAGATGAATTCAACGGAATGTTCTATGGACATTTCACATATATAAAAATCTTACTCTTCATTCATTTTGTTGCAAAATCTTTCGAAGTATTGCCCATAGAAAAGCTTTTACATAACTAAGATATAAATCGTATATCATTCAATCTGTAGTCAGTAAAAGGCAAAAGTACGTAGTGTAAATACAAAAAACATTATTTATTTTGAAAATAACAACAGATTCTGTGTTGCTACACATTAAATACAGAATTGTATTTGAGATGCTTAATGCTGTGGCATCACGAATGTGGACGTATATATGTATTTAGCGAACACAGACAGCAGGTGCAAAAGTATGAAGTGATAAAAAATAGGGTCAGGAAACCATTTCGAAAAGTGCAAATGGGTCCTGAACCTTTATTTTCTGAGACCGCCATCTCTATCCTATGAGTAATGTTGCAGCGCAAGTTCTTCGACGGAAACCGTCCAAATGGCTATTTAAATACACGAGTGAGTAGCACATGCTCAACTTCTTTTAAGGGTAAAATAGACATCATAAATAAATATAAGAAATAAAAAGAACAAGAAAATGAAAGAAAAGAAAAAACACTCAAGTCTTCCCCAACCCTACCCACCCCTGTTCAAACCCCCAACTACCTACAACAACCAATAGCCTCCCAAATCCCAGGAAACGATTTCACAGCAACAGCTAGCATTTCATCAATGCAGATGCCCTTTCTTATTGACTTGCTAAGATGACATTGGATTAATATATTTTCTCAACTTCTGGGTAAACTCTGAGCCAGGAGCAAAACTCATGGAATTCTTGATTTCCAATTCAGTACAATTTCTTGAAAATGTGCAGATGAAAGTGGTGGCGAAGGTTATGGTTGGGGTGTGTTTGGGGTGGAGGCTACAGTGGCTAGTAGTGGTGACTTTATTGGTGGAATGTGTGCCGTATGGCTTTGGTGGGAGTTGGGTGGCCACAAGCGATTGGGTCTGAATCTCCATCTTGATTTGGGATATTGCGTTCTACCACAGCCGGTTATGGAAATGGAGTCAACGGTTGGTATTTAGTGGGTTAGAAATGGGATTGGAGGGGCATTTGGTGGCAGCCGGCAATTGGGCACTGGAGGGGATTTGGATGAGATGGGTTGGGTTGGGCGTGAGGGTGGGTTGCAGTGGCAATTGGGCAGTGAGAAAGGCAACCGGCGATTGGCCAGTGGGGGTGGGCTATTCCGAGAAGATTGGTTGTTTGTGACATCTGGAGGTCACGCTCAATCCCCTCCATAGTGATAGCGCAGTGTACTTTATTTATAATTAGATACTTCATCTCTGTTGGTGTATTTAAGAAAATGATTAAACAAACACCAGATCCAGAAGAAGACAAAAGGTCCGAACCAGTAAATATCAATGAGAAAACAAAATATATCAAATAAGAGAAGATGCATCTCATTACCAATCTTGAACCCATGCATCGACTCTATCTCCAACAGACCAAGCATAATCCTTGGCAGCTGCTCTGCTTCTCTTCCTCGTCCTTTCAAGTTGCACAAAGGTCATAGGATGTGGAATGCGTATTATCGGTGCTTTATCACCTTCTGCTGCCACAGGTACCCACTCCTTCAGCTGTTCTGACCCTAAACATAGGATCACATCAAGAATAACTTGAGATAACAAACACCAAAAGAGCTCATGAATAAGAAAAATATACAAGCATGCCGAATTCAGACTAGCGTCCATTGCACCTCTAACCACTAAAGAGAACACTGTTATAGAGACAATGTTAGACGCCCCCACCTGAGATTCATGACAATATAAGAACGTCTCTCACATTTAAAAAAATCACAATAACCACCTCTCTTACTAGTTTTGAGTATCATATTCACTCCCTGAAAACTTTTCAAGTCATACCTCATCTAAAATGAAGCTGATATACCTAAATTTCCCTTGTGAACTAAAGATGAAATTTTCTACAATTATTATTTTAGTTAATTTGCTTAAAATAAACTGTAAGAAATATAATTTGATATGTTATTTACAGAGCTCATTTGACACAGTTTAGATTTTGATTGATTCCCATCAAACCCCTACAGACAATAAATTGGTCACTTACCTTCATCAGATTGGAGTTTGGTGTAATGAACTAAAGCTTCTCCATCCTTCAAACTCAATACATTGGCTGAGAACCAGACTTTATTTAAATCAGCACGATCTTTAAGTACCTATGATGCCAAGCAGTTGATACCTCGAATGAAAAGGATAGCAATATACACAATACATTTGAACACAAAATAACAAAATAACTACTAGACAATGATTCACAATACAAAAATGAAGAACTCAAGAATGCATGTAAAATTTACGAACCTCAACAAGGCAACCTTCTCTTATGATCCCTGTACTTCCATTTGGATCGTGAATGGGAGACTTAGATCTTGATTCAATATCTGATTCAGAAACAAAGCCAACAGTTTTAGCAGAGTCAGATGCTTGGCGATTCTTTTGAGCTTTTGAATTATGCTCACTGTACTTGACAGAGGCAATCAAACTATTATCTGCTATGATTTGATCATCTTTTATATTTCTGGTTGATGCTCTTTGAACCACTGTCTCCTTATCTGGTACCTCACGTTGGTTGACCATATTATTCTCAGATTCATTTCTATTCGTGTCATTTGGTTCTGAAACCTGCAAAGAAGGTGCATGCAAGACCTTCCAATAACCATCTGGACCAGCTTCTGCTAATTCAATCAAAGACAAAGGATCACTCATAGCTACAACTTTTCCTGCTTGTGATACTGCTTCTGCGGCCAATTCTGCAGCATTGACAATAGAATTTAAATTTTCTGCATGCCTCGAGGCAGCTGAAGCGACCTCAACCCTTTTCCTTGCAGCTTCCCTAGCCGCAGATATGATTGAACTGGAGCCACCATTTCCATCCCCACCCTTCAAAATAGATGCAGGAGTTGCATTCCCCAGATTGTTCACAAACATGGGAAGAGAAACAACATTGTTTCTGGTATCACTCGCAGTTCCATAATTGGTCACTGCGTCATCAGCCATTTGTTTCGCTTGCACTGCAGCTTTTGAAGCAATCTGAGCAGCTGCAGCTGCAGCCTTTGCAACAGAAGCAGCAGCAGCTATGGTAACAGCAGCAGAAGCTAACTTAGCCTCAGCATCTGATGTCAAGCCAGCATTCTTCAGCTTATCCAACTGACTCCAAACACCTTGGCAATGACTCATGGCAGTGGCTGCATGATCAGCAGCCACCTCCGCTTGGAGCTTTGCCTCCTCAACCTTATTAAGGTCCTCCAGATTTATCCCCCTCTTCTCCATATTTATCTCCCCCCTACTTGGGTTATCGCTATAAGTTGAGAGAGATGCAGCAACAAAAGATTTATCGGAATTGCTTTTCAGCAAGAAAGTAGAAGGGGTTGTCACGGTAACAGATGTAGAATAATGACTACTGACTTTAGGAGCAGACACTGATTCTGCCCGACTTCGGGCAAGCACAGAGAATGGGTTAAGATCTTCCACTACAGGAGCCTTCTTTGACAAATGACTATTTAATACAGGTGCAGAAACAAGATCCCTCTGAGCAGCTGGGGCAGAACTCTGTACAAGATCCTCAGCACCAGAAGTCTTCTTCCTCTTTCGAGCCTTTGTATCAGTAGAATTCAAGACAGGTGATACTGAAGCCTTTTTCATGTCAACCAGGGAAAAAGGCACTGCTAAGGCACTAGATACCCCAGAATGAGAAACCAAAATGGGAGATGGATGCTTTGAACTCGAAGAAATAGGCACAGATAATTCTTTAACTGGGGTTAATTTTACTGGTTCCGTGACAGGAAATGCAGAATATTGAGTACCGATATCGAAGGCAGAACTTTGTGAAGAAGCAACCCACGGTCCAGGAAAGGGAGCTTGTGAAAGCCACGAGGTGGTAGGTGAAACAAGGTTCCGAATGGGTGGAGTCTGATAAGGATGCAAAGGGGAAACAGCCTGATAATCAAAAATAGCAGATCTGCCCACATTGCTTGATAACAGACCATCACAAGATGGTGTAGATATGTTCCACAGGGGTGACGAAAGAGGGATCATGGGATTGGCTGTCGGTAAAAGGGAAGTCTTGCCACTGGCTCGAGCTGCTGATGAAGTAATAACTTTACTTTGAGGAGGACCCTGTTTGCTGGCTTGATCTGAAGCTTTAGCACCTGAAATACTCAATTCTAATACACATTAGCCAATGGTAAAACATACTTGTTACTAAACAAGACTCTAGAGTACGAGGTACCTGAACTTGATTGTACAGGTGTTTCAGAAATATTTCCCTGTGATTTTTGATTATGAATCCTTTCTACACAAGCACGCCATGAAGGCTCCCAGATGCTTCTCCCTCCATCTGTCATTATAAGATAAAGTAAAGATATTATCTTGTCCAGGGTTCATGTATTAAGATAGGAGACAAAAAGAAGCAAAGATAAATGAACCAGACATACCAAAGGCTGACACCATACAAGCCTCATCAGGTGCTGCTCCTTGTCTGCAAAAGAATACCATTAAAAACATAATAAAACCAAAACAAAGAATGAAAGACAGGATAAGTGAAGATCAATGAAACCAAACATATACAACAATATAGATTTCAACGGCAATTACAATCTCCCATATCAATCTTCCATGTTTACAAATTAATGCATTAGTCGGTGTCTTTGCACTAGAAAGATTAGAGTTCAGATGATAAGATCATATGAATCTATATATAATGGTACCACAAACGGAAACTTGCATGAGCACCCAACCAAAACATTAGAAATGAAAATATAAAACCGAAACTCACATAAGGGATCCATAAACAAATATCTGTGCTCGCAGCTGCACTTGCTGTAAATCCGTAAAAGGCTGGTGAAAGAGTGCAGACGAAGAAGCAGAAGTGTTCAGATCTGGCAGGTAGGAGGTAGGAACAGAGACGATCCCACTTGGCTTTGTGGTGCTGCGTTCAACATTTCCAGTTTCAAATTGCATGAGTTGACCGGTAACAGAATGGCTCAAAGACAAATGTGCCTTGTCTCCCCTCTCTTTCTGTTTCAGTGGCGGTGTTTCCTTCACTCCTTTTTTTCCAGTTTCTTTCGCAGATTTACCACCACCACGCCTAGCCTTACGTTCAGAGTGACCTTTAAGACCTTCAGGGGGAGCCCTCCCATCAAGTGCTAGTGGACTTCCGTGAGAAATTTCAGGCATTACCTTAGCATCTACTTGACGGTTACTAGATGTAGAAGCAGATCCCTCCACATACTACAATAGATATTTGGACAGGTAATTAGAAAAAACTCAGCAATGAGAGCAAAACAAAGTTATGTAATATCAAGAAATTCTCAAGCCATAACCAAAAGATGTAATACCGGAGATATTTTGAGTGCTTGAATAGTGGGAAATGATTGTGAACTCAGGCCAGGATCTCCCTTAGATTGACATGCCAGTGGTCCAACATCAAAAGTAAAGGTCCCATCTTCCTTGGAGACATCTTTTGATCCAGGATGAGTGGGTGTTTCGCCTCCAGATTGGTGAACATTCTCAGCCACGGGCTCTTTAAGGCTCTCCTGTTTGTCTCTTTCACGTTGTGCATGCCCTGGGCAACTAATGCCACCTGGAGAAACCTGGTTAGATCGATCAATTTCCACAGAACCACCTGTAACTGCAGTCATGCCAGCAGAAAAATCAAGAGATATCAGAAAGAGACAATTGAAATGCTCGCTTGCAAAGAAGGAACTCGATATTAATATGTTACAATTAACGGAGAATTATTCTATATGTACATCAGGGTTTACACCCTGGTGTACATAATGCCCAAGTGGCATTTAATCATTGGCTGGTGGAAAAACAGTTTTTTTTACCAACCAATGATGAAATGCTACTTGGGCATTATGTACACCAAAGAGTAAACCCTGATGTACATGTAGCAAAACCCATTAACAGATGACATTATTTGACAACAAAGAAATAAGTTTCAAGGAACATATAAAAAATATTTCGTAACCACAAAACATAATCCCAATATATGCTGCAAATTTGAAAGCCAATACATGATGCCATTTTCTTCTGAATTAAACAAGTCCTTCGTCAACAATTAATCCATATCTGCTGAGCCAGTCATTAGTTACTTCAAAATTAAAAATCCTCACGTCTAGTTCAAGTCACCAAGAATTTCAGTGTCACGTCACCATGCAGTGAAGATCAAGTTTCAAATCTGAAGAGCTATCTCTTGACAGTTGGTTACAGCGGTTGGGACCAAGTCATAAAATCATAAGGCATGAAAACGTAAAAGATTTACAATATTGAATCATTTCATCACCATATCGGGTGCTAATTTAGTAAGCCAGCACAATCAAGGTTAGGGATTACTAGGTAAGGCTTCTAGCAGTAAGGGTTCAGTTGTTCAGAGGGTAGAAGAGATGACCCCAGTGTTGCATATTCAACGAGGCATCTGGCACTGCTGAACAGCTACACCACACGATTAAGGTGAGGTTCTGACTGGAAACCCCACTATTGAAATAGACCATCCTTAGAAATACATTGAATAACATAGAAATAAGGACATGCAACTTGTCATAACTACAAAAAGAAATCAGGAGAAAGGAGTATATATTCATTAGCAATGAAAATAAGCAACAATTAGTTAATAAGAAAATAGATTTTCTCTTTTCTTTATCGTGGGTCAATGGAAGAGAATTAACACAACGAGATAGAGGTGTGAAACAAGGGATGTATATCCACAAACCACGTGTTTTCATTTCTAGCTGAGCCACAATATCTGCAAGGTAAGTATTAATTCACCTGAATCTATCAAAGAAGTTGCTCCATGGTTTCTTTCAATCTTTTTGTCCATCAAATTTTCAACAGGTGCCAATTCAGCACCATCACCTTCTTGAACAAGTATATCACAGACAGGACGTGCTTCCAAATTTTCAGATAACTCTTGACTGGCCTTGTCATGAGTTGCAGCATCAGCAGTCTGCATCACAGAAATAGATTGATCGTCTGTCTTACATCCGGGTTTTTGAGGTTCAGAAACAGTGGCTAGCTTATCTTCCATTTCTGAGGACCGTCCCAAGATTGATGTCCTTGGTTCTTCAAGGACTTCCAGTTCAGTTTCTTCATTCTCATCTTTGTGCACTAACACCACATCATTTAATGGTGATTTGAGCTCTTCATTGCAATCCCCAACCTTCGATCCCAAGTTTGTATCTTCCACCTGGGTGTTCAGTACTGCGAGGTAATGCAAAGAATCAACGGGTTTAGGTAACGATGAAGATTTAGTAGACTAAGCCCCTATTTGGTACCGCCAAAAATAGATTAAAATCTAAGTCAAAATCAACAATTAATTTTAACCACGCATTTTATAAGATCCACAACTTTTCAATCACACATTTCATCAACTTTGATAAAAATCGGCTAAAAATCTGATTATAATCTCTACCAATGGTGTCAAAAATTAGAAAGATGGGGGGTTTGGGAAGGGAAGGAAGGAACACACATGACATATGTATACACATACCTGAAAATTCCCCAACGGGGGTTTTGGATTCTGAGTCAACATTTTCCTTAACTCCCTCACCTGGAACACTGGATCCTACCGCTTTCTCATTGTCATCACAATCCACATCATTCAAATCCGACTTCTCATCTCCTTTCTGACCTGCAGAAAGATCCTGATTACATTTGAGAGAATCTGCCTGCATAGAGGGATTGGTTTCACAATAGATTTGCATGGATCCAGACAAAAGAGATGAGCCATCGTGATCATCATCGTTTAAGTTATCTGCACGCATCCCAGTAACATCACTGGCATCTTTCATATCCTCAATTATTGAATTTCCCCCAACACGTCCACCAGCAAAGGATGTAACTGTCAGATTACCAAGATCTTTTGCAGCATTATCCTGTTCAGAAGAATTGTCTTGTACCTCATATAACATGGATGCCTCATAAGTGGTAGGTGAACCCTCCAGCAGGTTGTTACTTCCATGTTGAATATCTTCTTTATCAATAGAACTCCTCTGACCCTCTGGCAGTTCAATAGCAGAACCAACCTTCAGCTCAGAATTGGAGCAGATTTCAAGGGAAGCAGCATTTCGGCCTTCTATGGCATGCTTAATACGGCTCTCTGCTTGAATCGAAACAGGTGACACCTCGTTTAACTTATTTGCACATTTGCTACCATCCCCAGGTTGAACTATATCTTCCTTGCACCGTTCTGAAGTCAGCAACAAAGAGCCTCCCTGCTCTGGAACACTGGATGGATCCCCAAATTTATTTATGCTGGTTTCAACTGCATGCTTTTCTATAGATTCCATCTTTGAAGAGACCCCAAAAGCAGAACCCAACTTTGAGTTAACAGTTTCAACATCACTTCCACCAGAAATTTCATAATCTGTATTCAACTCTTTCTTATCTTCCTCAACTCTCTTACAAATATCTTTTTCTAAACCACTCAAACTTACAGTCTCAATATCACGAGCCTTGTCCAAATCATTCGACTCCCCAACACTCCTAGTAACTTCCAGCAAAGAGCTCTCTGTATTATCATTTTGCATCCCGGTAACCGATAAAATTTCTTGTAGTTTGCCCCTAGAAGTATTGGGTTCCCCTTGACCATCTTTAATGCACTCTGTATCATTTCGCAAATTTTCTCTAGTCTCAACTAAACTAGTGTTCTCACTAATAACATCTAAACTACCATCAGCGGTATCTTTTATCTCTTCAGCTGGTAACATACATTCCATATGTACACCTTGGACCCCTGCACTCTGATTCAACACAGAGACATTTCTGTGAGGTTCACCTGTCGTTAATATCTGATTGGGATCCTTGACATCATCAATTTTGTCATCCTGCGTCATGTTAGTTTCCATTGGTTCCATCATGCCACAAAATTGATCACCTGGGTCTGTTTCTTCTACTATAGGTTCACCTGGGACCATATCTTCCTGGCCAACCGCCTTCAATAACATTTCAACAGATTCAGATGATGTTGCCTCAGACCAAACATTGTTACGCCTTGGCAAGGAACAAGAACCTGCTGCACTGGAGCGGAACTCAATTCCACTACTTCCCCTAGAAAAATCCTCAATCCAATGATTGTCTTCCTGACTTGCAATGCCAAGAAAAACTTCGTTTTCAACCAAACTGTCAAATCTTAAATGCCCCTGGAGGCTGTCATCAAAATCAAATTTAGGAAGAGCATATGGACACAGATTAGAAGATACTTTGGAACTCTCTTCACCAACTAAATGAAGATTATGGCCTTCATAATCATTGTCATTATAATCCATCTGTATTTCCCTACAAGGCAAAAATCCAGCGAGATAGGGAAAACAGGATTAAAGTAGGAAAATTTACTCATGTTACAAATATTCCATGGCCAAGCTTACCACGGTATGATCTCAGCAGGGTAAATAAAGATCAGTGCAAAATTATTAAACAATATATGTATATCAGCCAGTTTTCAATTATGCAATACTCGTGGCAAAAGCTTCCACAAGAATGATATCATCATTAAGGTATTCATTTAAGAGTTTCCAATTTCAACTCACATGTAACACCTTCAATTTATTTCCAATATCGAAGAAGATGCTGAATTGAAGAACACTGCATCTTTTCTGTGTTCTGTCGTGTTTGTTTCCTTTTAACAAACTTTTCATCCCATAAATATCAATATCTAATGAACTGGAAGTCATGTCTAGGCCTGACTTTATGGGACTAGTTCCTTCCCTTCCCTCTTTTCTATCATTAAGTTTAACTTCATATTTAAACACCACCTAACCAAGAATTTATAAACATAGGCTCGGTTAGGTAAAGCAATATCTAGTTGAAAAATAAGAATTATCATCTCATGATCTCACCATCCTAACATAACTTGAAACAGATCAAAAAAACCTAAAATGTAAAAATGCATCATAATTTAAAAATTCATATAGAATTCCAATCAAAATTTTTAAATCTGCACACAACCTAACATAGAACAAAACAACATAATACCCCAAGATAATGATCAAAGACAAGCATAGCACAAATATTTAGTCGTAAGTAGGGGTGGACAAAATGTCCAAACCAAACCAAGCGGTTCGGTTCTATCAAAAAAATTAATGGTTTTGGTTCTTTGAACCGAGAACCATTTCGTTTTGGTTCTGGTTCGGTTATAGTTCAAGAATTACAACTAGAACCAGAACCAAACTTAATATTTAATTTTATATGTATTAATTAGTGGAGACTCTAATTTTATATATTCATTGGAGATAACTCATTAATTTAATACAGTTTGTTAATCGATTTTGGATCATTAGAGACATACAGCTCATTAGTTGCTTACACCCTAATTTTGCATTCAGTTGAATCATTTCTCTTTCACTCATTTTCAATTTACACAACGTCGCGGCTTGCTGGTACCACATTTCATGAAATCAATGGAGTATCATTTAAGATCGAAAAATGAAATTGAATAGTTACTTAAAAAGTATTTAAATTATTTTTTTACCTTGATTGTTTGATGAGTTATTTGTGCTCTTTACAAATAAAGGAAAACCTAATAAACATTCATGAAGTATTAAAACGGGTAATGCTGCCAATAAAAGTGTATTGTAAAAATTTTGATAATTCATTCTTTATTGTAGGGGTGTCCCTTTAAAACTGTTGCAATTAATTTAATGAATCATTGCTATTACTTATTAAACAATTTTTTGTATGAAAACGAAAACTAATTTGTGTATTCAAATTATGAATATGTTTTGTTGTTAGTTATGATTTTTTTTTATCTTGATGATTGAAATTTGAACTTTCTGAATGTTTGAAGTTTATTTTTTTATTTAGATATATATTACTAACTTAAATGATGCAAATATGAAAATTTAAGAAATGAAACTAGAACCAAACCAAATCAAATCAAAACCGAACGGTTCGGTTTGGTTCCATATATTTAAAAAAATCATTTGGTTCCATTATCAGAAAGATCATTGGTTCATGGTTCGATTTAGTTCTCTTTCTTGGAACCAGAACCAAATAGAACCATTTCCAGACCTAGTCGTAAGGTACCGGAAAATTAACTTATAAGCAAAAACCATAAATCAACTGAAGGTTAAAAAATAATAGCTGGAAAACTAAAACCAAATTCAATGGAAGATTAAAAACCGGCTTCTCTGAACAACTAAAGTAAATACTCACTTTTATTTTTTTTCTAAAAGAAGACGGCGGTCGTGATGAACCATAAATACTCAAAACATCGACCTTTCATTCAAATCACGGGGAAAATGTCGTTCCCCAACACAATTCGCCATTTGGATTCGAATATACGAACAAGACCGAGTTTTTAACTTCAAGCCACCGCTGCTTTCAACCAACATACGAGTTGATAGAATTGAAGAATTGGGGTTATATTAAAAACAGTGAGAAAACCGGGAGAGAAAAAAGGTGAAATAATTCTGTAAACTTCAATCGATGGAAATCTTTTAAAGACGAGAAAAAGTATCTCTTAAATACAATCTGAAATCAACCTACTAAATTATTACAAGTATGCCATTCAGTAATACACAAAAAGGGAGCCCAAATTTTTTAACTGAATTTTAGACTCAATATTTACGAATGCATACGCGTAGACGAAGTGACTGAAGGTAATGAAGAGTACCAGAAGAAGTAAGTCTAGAGACGCTACCTCCCTCCATCCGGAGACGAAATCCACACCTTTGATCTCTCAACTCCGCCCCAATCGTACGTCTACTAGTTCCGTCATAACCCTAGTCCTCAGACCAAAAACCCTAGCTCCAGAACGCCGTCGTCTAACAAACTAATAACACCAGACCAGCACAGATATACATATAGATAGGCATATACTCACTGCACACAAATATGTAGATAGAGAGAGAAGGAGATATAGAGAGAGAAATTGAATGATTGTGTGTGGGGGTTTAGATGTTGGACGAGGCCAGTTCGCAGTTTGCACATCTGAGAGAGAAACGTGCGACGCGATGAAGTTTTGAAAAAAGGGAGTGTGGGGGTATTTTCGGAAAGTGACGGAAAATCTGAACGAAAATTGTGACGTGGCGTGTTGTAAATGGTTGGATGACAAAGGAATAAATGGGTTCATTTCGAGGTTTTCCAAATGAACGAGAGGTTTTCTCGAGTTACAAGGCGGTGACGTAAAAAGATGACGGCCTTCCTAGTCATGGCACCATTTTCCTGATAAATTTTTTTCTTTGCCTTTCATGATTTCGCTGTTCACCTGTGCCACAGCTAGAAATGAATTTCTTCTTCACTAGTTGTATGTCCGTACGAATTTTGGTATTTTTAAAATAATGTTTGTATATTAAATATTAATGAAAAGTTAAATTATTGTGAAAGCTTATTAAGTTTTTATCTAACATAATAATACACAGTCATATAACATTTAATCCATATATGTGTCAATGCCTTCTCATTACAATTCTTATATATAAATCAGATTATTTATTAAAGACCACATGTATAAAAAGGAAAAACTTAACATTTGAAAAAAAAAGAAACATATAATCATAATACTCTTCAAATTTATCTTCTTTGTCTACAATTAAGAAAGCTCAAAATCCCTCTAATGAAATAAATAACACAATTTCAAACAAAAAAAAAATTGTAAAACTCAGTTATCAAATGCAATTCTTCATGCTAAAGCATTTAAGCAAAATTTAGTTTACAAATAGCATAAATAAATAATAGATGACATGTAATAATCATATAGCTGAATGTACAAATGAATATGTGTGAATAACAAGAGAATTGAGTGGCTCTATATTGGAACTATGGGTGCGTACTAACTTGTTACATCAAATACTTAAATTAACTTAAAACAAGCAGCTAAAAATAATAAGAAAAATAAATTAAAAATGCATACATGACAAGTAGGAACAAATTTCAAAAATAGAAAAATATAAGAGGAAATAAACGAGACAGTTGATTGTAAAGTGTTCTTCAAAATATTTATAGATATACATAATGAGGGTACATCAAAAATAAAAAACCATGTCAATCTTGAGTATGTTACGTATATGGGGCAATTTGTTTAAAATAAAGAACATCTTAATTTGGTACAAATTCTTTTATTAGAACGTAAAATAAATGTTAGTTCGTGCAAGAGATTAAAGAATGTTTTAAAATAGATTTAGGATCAATTTTTCATCTTTAAAAGCTTATATTGTTCTAGAAAAAAGATTATATGAATTAGTGATTGTAATCCATGAAATATACCATAAAGATATATAATAAAAGATATTTGACTAATTAATGGAGAATAAATTAACATACCATGATATACTTTAATCCAGCTCTTATTTTTGCAGTTTTATCAAGATGGTATTTGAACACATTATCCACCATGTATGATTGATCATCTCCAAATATAGGGTCACCATTATTATACATTCACAAAAAAGTTTGTTGGTTAAATTTCATATTTGTATTTATCAATTTACCTTAATAAGAAATCTAAATCCTTAAATCTTAGTAAACAAATTAATCAAATGTGTCCAGTATAGTAATTTGTCCCTTCATTTCCCTCTTTTTAAACCATTTTCAAGAGAATAACATGATGGTAGAAATTGATTCACAGAGTTGATAATATTGGTTTATGAATAGAAAAATATGACTTTTTTCAGCTGAAAGAGATTAAGGGGAAGAATATATTTCACATGCGCACATGAATTACTTCTATTTCATGTTACTATTGATATAATCTATATGTACTTAGGTGAATTTGTAAGAATTCTCCAAAATAGCTTAATTTGGTACAAGTTTTTGTCCAAAACGTAAGCAATACGGCCATGAAAAGTACATGTTTGAAAATGTGAACATGCTTTTGTATACAAGAAATCAAAGAACGTTTCAAAATAAATGTAGGACTAATATAGTGCTACAAATTATGCTTGTTACTGCAAGATTACAGGAAACTATTGAACAGAAAAGTATTTCGATAAATCTTACTCCAGACTTTATAAATGTGAGGATTTATGATGAATTTTTGCTTTTTTTTTTATAGATTTTAAAAGGTTGGATGAGAGCTACTCTTTAAGGGAAAGGGAAAGAGAAAAGACTACTTTAAAAAATGAATAATGAATTTTAGTAAACTTTATATTACATCTCTATAGGACAAGAAGAAGTTATAGTGAACTTAATTTTTAACCTAATGAATGCTCGTGAAACATTACATCCTTTGAAAATCGGTATGACTTGAAGATTTATTAAGCAAATCTTCTTACAAAAATTACAAGATGACGTAATATTATTTTGAAGTTGATTCATCATTCTCGAGGCAAAGCAAGTTCACGAGACATAAAGATAACCCATCTGATCTAGAATATGTAACCAACCTCTGTAAATGAGAAAGATTGATATCCTTCTAAGCAAATAAGAAGAGATGTATATGTACATGCGACCTAGCCGTAACGCCTGCTAAAAATGCAAGTGTGTGGCATATCTCATTGTTTTATACTGAGAGCAAAATGTAGAAAAAGTCTATTAACCTCTATAGTCACAAAAGACAAAAAGAAGTCAATAGAAAATTCTTAAACAAAGGAGCACCAACAAAATACAGAAGGAATTACCTTCCAAACCAGGGCAATATCCCGAAATAAAGAATTGCAGAGTCCGTAAGTATGATTATAAGCTCGTAAACAGAATGGAAATGGCTGAAATAAAAACCAATAACAAAGAAACTTGTGGTTAGTGGAAAACTCGTGCAAGAAAAACTTAGACCATACGTTAATAACGATTAGAGCAAAAAGTAATAATAATCAACCTTTTTATGAAGACTATAGACATGAGATTTTTGAAACTTCTCTTGGCTAATTACTTCCATCAAAAGGTTTTGGATGTTTTTGTAACTTTAGAGCACTATGTTGCCACCACTAAAGGTAAGTCTCAAAAATATACACAAATATCATAAAGCCTGAAATGTTCCGAAGCCAAATTAGTTACAGGTAAAAGAAGTGGACAGTAGATATAGAACAGAAAATCAGCAATAGGGGTCGAGGGGGTAGCGCCCCTCGTGGGGGTTTGGGGGCAATGCCCCAGGTGGGGGAATTCTGATTTGTAAACAATTGTGAGCTTTTGTAAATTTTATTAATATTTTTGAATTAAATTATTAATAACTAAAATTATATTTAGTTTGTGTAAAATTTAAGCAAATGTTATCACCTAAATTTAATTAAGTAGAATAATGTAATATTCATTTTTTGGCAAAAAAAAAAAAAAGAAAGAAAGAAATTTGGTCTGCACAACGTGGAGATTCCGCAGAGAATTCATTCCATATAGTGCGGAGTTTTCACTTCGCGGAGCATTCCTAAACTCCTCTTGCGAAGCTTCAGAAGGCCATCGACATCACCAAATATGTCATGTGCTTCCTGTAGAGCTGATGATGAGATCCCATGGGTTTTCTTAGTATTTTTGGGCTTCTTCTGTCTGCATTACAAATTGTTCAAAAAATCAATTCATAGAGCTATGTCTTGCAGACGTCCAAGATGATGATGTACCTGACTGGAACTCCATGTTCATCGACTTCTTCTTCATCACAAATGAAATCGACCATTTCATCATCTTTCCCAATGTCTGCATCATCTTCTTTAAGTTGTTCATCCTCCTCAGCAATATCCTCGAGTGGCTGTCCTAGAGCATTTCAGACGCATCAAGACAAATTGTTAGCAAACAGAAAATACTAACAATGAAGGACAATTTGAATGAAATATACCCTCATCATCACCAAACAAGCTGCGTTTAAGCTTCTCACCTGTTGAATGCCCTCCATTTTCACTTCCAACAAACTCTTCTTCATCAGAAAACCCGAGGTGTCTTCCTTTGTATCCCTTCGAGCTTTTTTCAGTCGTTTAAACTTCAGTCATCCTCGTCAAGCATATATTCCGACTCTCTATTATTGGTTCGATGAATGTTTATATGATATTCCGATCCACAAGGTAGTTCGAACTAAAAAAAACAAAAAAACAAATATCAAACACGAGAAATGATATCACAAAAACAATATGGACCCTTACCTGATGGAGATCGTTTTGCCACTTCACGGCGTCACTGAGAAAAAGTGAGAGAGAAAGAGTGAGAAGTCAAAAGTTTTGAGAGGAAAAATTAATTGAAAGATATTTTTAAAGTAGAAGATATGTATTGAAGATATTTCATCCATTTAATTATTATTATTGTATTATATACTCAATTTTAATACCACGGACACAAAAAATAAAAATAAAAAGGGGAAATTATTAACAAACCAATTCAAAGAATGTCAAGTGTGAAAACTAATGTGACAAAAATGAATAGTAAATCAAGAATTCCCTCTTTTAAAAGAAGAAGGAAAATAAATTGGGCTCAATTAAAATGAGAATTTTAAAGTAAATGTCTTTTGAAATAATAATTTTTTTGGAGAATATATATATATATATATAAGAAATAAAAAATTTAGTTTATGTATGACATTATTTTATGGAATAATATATATGATTGAAAATGAATTTTGGAAAAATACATTTCTATTTTTGAAAAGAATGAAGAGGCAAATTATGAACTAATAGTATCTCTAAAAGACTATCTATTTTTTAAGGTAATTCACTTCCGACCCCGTGTTCGATAGCCCGACCGTAGCGATGTTAATTGTGGTTATATTGCATCACCATTTTTATTTTATACACTACAATATACTTGTAGCTAAGTTCCTCAATCTCTATTCATTGTAACGATTATTTTCTTAACTTTTTTCAGTGGAATTCTATCTCCAATGTTCCATTAATTAGTACATCTCGTTATTGATGATGATTTTTGTCAAAATATTTTATTTTGATTCTCCAAAATGGGTGAAAATATTTTTATCGGACTTTTGTATTTATTAATTTTTAAAAATATAATGGAATGTAAGTCTTTTTGTGCCCATCAACAGATTTTTTGACTAATAATTGTTATTCAATACAAGAATTGTTAACTAATGGAAAATTGAGGATATGAATGTAAAGAAAAAAGTTAGAGATATAAGTGCAATAATGAATAAAGATTGAGAATTTTTAAGTGCTATTAGCCAAAGTTGAACGTGCATTCCATGTTATTATGAAATATTTTATAAGTGTTGTAAAATTAATATTTGAATATGCATGAATGTTAATCAATTTAGAATTAATACCAGACAATATATACATAACAATGAATGTTAAACCATTTATTTATCAATTAAATAAAACTTGACGTTAATTAGTATACATGGACGTAAATAATGAAATGCATTTTTGAATTTAAAATTCTAATTAACTTATAATCAGAATTAATATGGTTGAAATACATAAATAAAAAATGAATATTAATTAAATAAATGTGAATGTTAATTAAGTGAGAATTAATAACAAGGAAATCATACATCAATGAAAGCACATGTGTGAAATTAATTTGTCAAACGTACATATACATTGATGGTAACTAAATGGTAAAATAAATTAAATACGTATTGAAAAATGAAAAGAAATATATTATTGAAATAATTGAATTATAGTAAAACTAGAATTGTCTATAAAATAATTTTCATTTTATGTGATATTTAGGCCCTGTTTGACACCCATTTTGGGTGAAAAAAATTTTTTAGAATAGTAATTGATGGATGATTGTGTGGTTAAAAAGTAAGGAGAATTTTTGGGTTTATGTGTAATATTATTTTATTGATAAAATGTGTAGTAGAAATGAAGAAAAGGAAAAAAAAATGAGAAATAGAATGAGAAAAAAATGGATTTCAAACAGGGGCTTAATATATTATAGACTAAAATGTAGTGCAAAAAAAAAAAAAAAAAAACCATTATGTGAATATATTACCTTTTTTAAAAAGCACATTTTACAATTTATAGAGCATTTATAAATTTAAAGAGTACGAATATTTGAGTACTTCAACAAACTCTTTATATTTAACAATTAACTCTTGTTTGGACTTCATTAAAATCTGATTTGGAAGAAAAATGTACTTTGAATTTGTGATTTTTTGAAAAAAAAAATGTATAATTAAAAAAGAAGAAAAAATTTTGAATTTACCTATAATATTATTTTATTGAAAAATATGTTGTTGAAAAAAAGAAAGAAATTGCATTAAATTTTTAATGGAGCCCAAACATGGGCTTAATTTTACTACTCCTAAAAAAAATTTATTATTTTTCCTTATTTTTTATTTTCACTAGCTTTCTTCCAAATTATTATATTATTTTTCTCCATTAAAATTGAAATACTTTGGAATATTAATTTAAAGAATATGTTTGAGCATAATTTTAAAGGTTCACTATTTAAAATAAAGAGCATCTAATATTTAAGAAACCTCTTGAAAATGCTCTAAAGATATAAATTATGACATTGTTTGATCTATAGTTTTTTTTAAAATACATATTTTTCTCTTTTCCTTTTAACCATATATTTTTTAATAAAATAATATTAAACACAATTCGAAAACTTTCATTCATTTTTAACCACACATTTTCATTAATTTATTATTCTAAAATGCATTCTAACAAATAATGGGACTCAAACATGCCATATAAATCCTTTCAATAAAGTGGCCTTTCTAATAACTTTCTAAATATAAAATAATCTCTATTTTATAGAAAATACTTAAATATAAGTTTCACGAGACGCAATTTTAATATATTTGCATTTAAGAAGATACGGACTTCAATATTTTACTTTTAAAATTATTGAAATTATGTTTGAATTGATCCATTGAAGTATGTAAAGTCTATTTTGAAATTGATAATTTCCTAAGACAAAAATCATAATTTATTAGATTTGTATTAGAATTTAATTAGCCCCTGTTTGAGCCAGATTATTTTTTTCTACTCATTTTTAATAACACATTTTTCAATAAATTAATATTTTTCATCACATCAATAATTTTTCCTTCTTTTTCAACTACATATTCCCCATCATATAAAAAAAAGTATTTTTGGAAGAAAAAAAATGCACAAAACAGGGGCTTATATTGAATCAAAATTAAAATAGGTTTGGAAAAGTCCAAATTATGGTAAAACTAGTTTAGGGTTAATAGAATAAAAATAAATCAAATAAATCCAAGAAGAAGATTAGCCCCTGTTTGAAACCCATTTTTTTTCTCATTCTATTTCTCATTCTTCATTTCAACCACACATTCTATCAATAAAATAATATTACACATAAACCGAAAATTTTTCCTTACTTTTTAACAGCACAATCATCCATCAATCACTCTTCTAAATTTTTTTTTTCACCCAAAATGGGTTTCAAACAGGGGCTAAGATTCAAAATTAAAGAAGTTGAAATCGATAAGGACACATTTTTACTAGCTCGTCGCCTAGTTATTTGAAAAAAATTTGATTGAAAGATTTGACATTGAGAGGATTACATCTCAAATCCCATTCTAAATGGATGCACCTTCACTTGCAGAATTTAAAAATGTTAGAGAATACTAATTGGAATTGTTCAGAATATATTAAAAATTAATTCATTGTGAAAAAAAAAAGTTTATTAATGAAGATATGTTGAAAAAAATGTTATCCACTTTCCATGCCTGAAATGTGCTCCTATAACAACAATATTGGGAGCATCATTTTATAATATACTCAAGGCTCATATTTTGTTTGCTCGTTGTTAAACAAAAAGACAAATTGTTGATCCAAAATCAATGGTTACATTCAATTTGTTATGTAGCATTGCTACACTGTAACAAATGGTAGCACGTTGCTTGAAATAAACGCAACATCAATCCATGGGCATGGACATGAATGAGGATGCGGGCGTGAAAGAGGTCATCGACGAATTAATGGACAAACTATTAGCAACAGAGGAATAACTTTAAGAAACACAAATCAAATGAAAATAACTAACCAAAGAGTACGAAAATAATTTCTTTAGATGCAAAATGAAAGGACATTGGTAACGTTTTTTTGTACGACTAAGCATCTTTTGCATTTCTACCAAAAATCAATTAAAGGAGATAAATTTTGTTGAAATTGACGATTCAATTGATATGATTCACCTTTATTACAATGCCACACTAAGAGATAAGAACAGTGAGACTGAAAGTCATATTTTTGAGATGAGTAAAGCATCGTATGTCTTAGAAATTAAATTATTTATTAAATAAAGAAGAATTACATAGATAGAGTGCCCGATTAATTTAACATGACAATTTGCAAATTGTTCCATCAATGATGTAGAAACAACAATTAAAAGAAAAAAAAAAGTGTTTTCAAAATGAGACTCGAAACAGAGAAATGGAAAATGTTTGATATAAAGAAGCACGAGGCGCTAAGCGCTAACTAGCGTTGTTTGTGCATATGGATGAGATGATTCAGAATTGAATCCTTGTTAGGCTCATATTTATTTGTCATCTCCCACTTAGTAGGTCTTAGAAGTAGATCATTAGAGATTGTGTTGAAATTTTTTAGGCCCTGTCTGGTCGTGATTTTGAAACAATCAAATCAAATTTTTTGTCTGTTGGAGGCAGGCACACGTGAAGAAAATTTGGGTGTGTCAATGAAAAGTAACATGGCCGAATTCCCGATTTGCATACAACTTAAAATATAAATAGATATAAAAGAAATAATACCCACAAATTATTATATACATGTGAATAAAAAGTAACTTGAGCGTTTACAAACAATTTATATTACGAGCCAAATATAGACTTAATATTGTGATTATGGTGAAATAACTTAGGGCCGTTTGGCACATTTGTGTTAATGGATATAATCAAATATCGAATAAAAATGAAAATATAGATCAATGTATAAAGATTTGAGCTACTCCTTTTAATAAGGTTGACCTTTTAAGATGGAACCCCAAATCTTAATAATTTGTATAATTTTTTTTTTTTTTTTTTTTGGCAAAACATCAGTTAGGCATAGGTGAAGTTTGGCATAACGGTTATTAAAAAAGGCCAAGCGGCGGCCCCCTATTGGGGCGCTTGCCGCACATGCGTCCCCCAATAGAGGGCACCACTTGGCCATTTTGTTTTGAGGGCGTCACTTGACTATTTTGTAAATAAAGTTGTACAAAATTATGTACAAATAGAATTATTGTTCAAAATTTTAACTCATGCTCTTTCAGGCTTCAAATGATAAAATACACTATATAGAGAATCACGTGAAGACGTACATACTCTATCCAACACTAAATCTTTCAAATCTCGTGCCCTCCTAAATTTGAATTCGAAAAAACCCCTAAACCATCGCTTTCATTTCTTCTCTCTATCTGCCGCCTGCATTCACCCTTATCTACTCGTGTTGAAGAGTGCATTTCCCTTTTACACCGGCCATAAAAAACTCCCAGAAAACCCTAAACCTCATATCTTCCACCCTCTCGTTCGCCACAAAAACCAAGAAAAAATACAAGAAACCAAGGCATAGCATAAAAGCAATGGCCAAGAAGAAAATGTCCAACACCCACCAAGAGAACCCGCATCAGAAGCAAGAGCAACTCGTTCAGATCCCGCGGCAAGACTCGGTAGCAATGGAGAATGAGACCTCGGTCAAACTAGAAAGTCTCAAGTCTCTGAATAAGAGGCTTATTGAGGAGGCAGTCGAGCGCCGCCAACAGGTGCACTCGCTCATGCAATCGAAAGGGTCTCTGGAATCCGAACTGACTCGGTCTAAATCGGAGATGGAGGTGTTGAGGAACGAGTTGACTCAGGTGAGTGAGAGGGTTGTGCATTTTGAACTGGAAAGGAGTGTTGTGTCTGTGTTTGTTGCTTTGCAGGTGGATTACCAGGCTGAGGTGGCTGAGGGGAAAACCAAGGGATTGGAGAGTAGAATAAAGGATTTGTTAAGGGTGATTGACGAAAATGAACGCAGAATCGGGTTGTTGAATAAGAAACTGAGCGTGAGTGGAGCAGAATTGGAATCTGAGCGAGAGAGTTCGAGAAGGGTTATTGAAGAGAGGGATGAAATGAAGGGTAAGCTTGATGTGCAAATAGAGGAGGCCAACGGATTGAGGGCGAATTTGGTTGAACAGGAGGAAGGAAAAAAACTGATCGAGCAAGAAATAGAAAAAATACTGGTTGAATATAATCGTTCCATGGAGGAAAAACAAGAGGGGGAGAGGGAAATTAAAGTAATGATGAGTGATAAAAAAATGGTCGACAAGAGTTTAGTTGAGTCCAATAAGTTGATTGAGGAGATGAAGAAAGAAATTCAGGAGGTTATCAAGGAAAAACAAAGAATTGAAGAAGAGAAAAAAATGGAAATAGCGAAGGGAAGTGAGTTGGAGAATGTGGTGAGCGGACTGAATGAGAACGTGACGAGTTTGCAAAAGGAGGAGGAAAACTTGCGTGTAAATGTAGCCGAGTTGGAGAAGAAATACATTGAAGGTGTGGAGAAGGAAAAGGATATGGGAAGGGAGATTGATGAATTGATGAAGGAAAAGAAGTTGAACGAGAAGATCCGTGAGGGATTAATAGAAGAGAAGAATCTTGTTGAGAAGAATATGAATGAAATGTTGAATCGATTAGATGAGCATAGTTGGACAATTGACAATTTGGTCAATGAGAAGATTGTGTTGGTGAATGCTAAAGATAGACTTGCAAGCGAAGTGGATTCTTTGCAAAATGAAGTGGCTAAATTCCAAGGCGTCGTTTTAGATCTGGAAGTGTCTGGCAGGGATAAGACAGAGAAAATTAAAAACTTAGAATCTGAAATAAGTGGTTATAAATACGAGATTGAGCAGATTAAAGGTGAGAGTGACAATATTAGAAAGTATTTGGATGAAGAGAAACAGAATGCTGTAGGATTGGAGGCGAAGATTGAAGAAATGGAGAAAAGAATTGAAGAAAGTGAGAATGTCACTGGGGAAGTGAAGGCTGAGAATCTCACCATACTCGGAGAAAAGAAAGAATTGGAAAGCCAATGTGATGTGTTGAAGAAGTCTATAGCCTCTCTTGAAAAATCACTTGGCGAGGCGCAAAATGGACTTGACGCCATGCGGGGTAAAGTGGAATTTGGGGATGCCAATACAAGTCTAGTTATGAATATGTTGAGGGACACAGCAGCCTTTTGTTCAAAGGAAGAAAGGGGGGATGCTGTGGATGGTAATTTGCTTGGTGGGAAACAGATTAATGGTGAAGAAATGAAGACATGCGTGGTGGAATTGGAGACGATCAAGAATGCTTTTATGAGTAAAGAAACTAAAGTTGAAAACATGAAGAGACAATTCGAATTCCTGCAGATTTCGATAGCTGAAGTGCACAAGAAGAAGAGCTTTTGGACTGTTTTGTCCTCGGTTACGACACTCTTGGCCGCTGTTTCTCTTGCATTCGCTGCACACAGTCGCTGAATACCTTTACATAGGTTTCACTAATGAAGTCTTCAACAAATTTTGGTGTTAAAGCTAATGACACTAGATGCTATTGAGAGCTATGACTATCTAGTTCTCAAGTTTCTTTTTCGTAATAAGTTTCATGAAGCTGATATTATATCATATATTTAACTCGTTTTAACTTTTGCTGGCAATACAAGAGATGTAACAGAACAAATGCAATGCAAATTTATGCTTCAGAATCTGACATGTCTACTGTTTTGATTATTTTTGCATTCTTCTTTACAAAATGGAGTATATACTTTTGGTTATGGAACAAGTAATCAGAAACTACTGAATTGGCTGAGCATGTCAAAGTGGGCATGGTCCAATTCTAGATGAAGATAAGAAGAAAGGCAATGGGCATTTTCTTCTGTTCTATGTATTACATCTGTCCATTTGTGTTGGTTATTTCCTGAAAAATTGTTGAAAACTTGTAAAAGGATTCAGATTCAGTCGGGCCTAGTTGAGTGGAATCTCCCAAGAAAGTCCTAACTTGGAGAAAGGTAAGAACTTTGTTAGTTTATTCCAATTGCTTCTACCTTTTATATCAAGCGTGTAAGTGTAATTTAATGGGATTGATTTTTAAAAGAGAACAAATTGTTCTCTCTCTTTCTTTGTTCAAGTCAACGTCTTGACTTCTAGAGTCCTTGATAATAGAGGAGGATTTATTTGATCGTGTAGTTGAATTCTAGTGTCTTTTATTTAGGTTCTGTCTGAGCGCACTGAGTAATAAGATTCGGACACTTGTTGAGCAAAAATTGGAACATTGCATAATTTTTATCTAAAACATTCTGACACTTTTTCAGCACCAATTCAGCCCATTTACTCACCCATTACCAAATTTATCCTTCGCATTTATAACAATGTCAAAGGTTGCAAGTGTTTATAAAATGACCAAATATTGAGATAAATTGAGGTGAGAGAAAGTGGAGACTGCACATAAAATAGAGGATAAAATGGTCTTTTCATTTTCCATTTGTGGACAAAACATGCAAATATTCAAGAAAGTGGGACCTTGTGATTTGACAGAAAAATAGATTTTGATTTGGGAAAATTACACTCAGACGCGCTAATTTTGTCAAAAAAGCTCAATGAATTATTTGTTTAGGCTCTTTTCAAACAATCAATTTTTAAATAAGTAATGGTATATAATAAATTTTGTTCAATTATTAATGGTGTTTGAATCATCTTACCATCAAATTAAGTTACTTATATCTTGTTTGAGCCACATTTTTTTTAAAAATTCATTTTTTCAAAACTCGTTTTCAACTACATATGCTTCAATAAAATAATTTTACACGTAAACCCAAATTTTTTTCTAAATATTTAACTATACATTCCCCATCAACTTATTATTCGAAAATACATTATTTACCCAAAATGGGGCTCAAACAAGGGCTTATTTGATAACTTACATAGTTCTTTTATTTATAACAAATTTAACTAGTTTATAAGTTTATACCTTGTTTGGGCTCCATTAAAAATGCATTTTTGAATAGTATTATTTTGGAGAATACGTGGTTAAAAAATAAAAAAAAAATTTATGTTTACATATAATGTTATTTTATTGAAGAACTTGTGGTTAAAAATAAGAAAAATAAATTGTATTTTTTAAGAATGGAGGCTAAACAAAGGCTAATAAACACACAAACACAAACGCACTATAGAGCATATACACACTAAGCCCCTATTTGTCATTCATTTTATCAAACATTATTTGTTACAATAAACAATCTCCACCACATATTCACTCAATAAATATTCTACACACAAACCAATAAAATTACTTTACTTTTCAACCACACATTCTCCAAAAAATACTATTCAAAACTCTATTTCTTCTCCCAAAATGGAAGACAAACAAGCACTAAATGTTTAATTGTCTCAGCAGATGGACATTGAACAATACTCACACCACATGATTTCAAGTATGTATATCAATATTCATCTTCTGTATACACTCATTTGACTAGCATCAACGAGTTTTTCTGGGTATAATAACTACGAATGAATGAAGAAGAAAAGACCAGATGTGATGTGATGTTTCCTCGTTCAATAAAAATATACACTCTCGGAACAGAAACAATTTATACCAAGAACAGGAATTCGAAAAGGATAAAGAATCAAATAGCAGCCATCCTCCTGCCTGCCAAATATAACTGCCTAGTTTTCAAGTCCTCTCTGTGGGGTGTGTGTGTGTGTCTGTATGTATGGTGTAGAGATTGGCAAGAAGTATTTGTAGGACATGGATCCATAGACTAGAGAAGAAAACAAATCATATTTGGGTAAATTGCTATAACAGATTTTATGACAATTGCAGCCAGCATAATCACTTGGATCTTTTCTGCTTTTGGTAGAAAAATTCATGTTTTTTTCTGAAAAAACAACGTAAAAAAAGAAAAAAGGAAGAATCTTTCCTATGAGTGAAAAATCAGAAAAATGTTTTGACTAATGCTACCTCATTTTTTGTTTCACTGGATGATAAGTATACAGAACCTAATTCTTCATTCCTTCCATTTTTTCTTTTCTTCACTCCCCCTTCTGTTCACTCTACCTATGTTTCTTCATAGTTGAAGTCCAAGCTGAGAGCATCAGCTCGGACAAGGATAGCTAGAGAGACTAGTAATTAAAAAGTAACCCTGATAAGACAATTGAAGTCAAACTAAACACCTTGGCCTAACACCAAGTAAAAGCCATGGAGATCATCCCAGCAAAAGAAGGAAACCAGCTCTGCAAAGCCAACACGACTTGAAGGTGTTGAGCTCAGCAACAGAGTATACCCTAATTGTCAGGAGAAATGATAGTTTACCTAACCTATTAGTTCATTTCCCTTGTTTAAACCTCTAGGAAATGGAATTCCCGAGTAAGAAAAAATCAACTCTCAATCTTACTGTAATTCTGCTAGAGCGGAATCGGCCACCGCCTCTACCTCCAGAGCCAAGCTTACTCCAGGGTACTGGTTGCAGATTACACTCATTAAAATTCGATGTCAACAGGTACCAGAAGTCCTTAAGCATCTTCTTATTGTCTGCCCAAATTCTTAAGTTTGACATATAGCACAGCATCTCTTTACTAAACTTCATAGTTGACACTATTCACAAATTTGATAATCAACGGGATGATTCTTCACGGTTATGGACTACCGTATCATAGCTGCATCACTTCAACTAACTAATCTACTAAATGCTAAATCTAATCAATTGGAAATTTGAACCATACCAGAAAAAGCTGTGCAACTCATCCTTATTCTAATACTTAGAATGGTAGAAATAACAGATCCATTATATAAGGCAAAAACATAGCAGAAAATGTTCATGTAAATCCCAAGATATACAAGGAAAAGTAAGTCGACAGCACCTGTGCAGTTAAACACAAATATTACAATCAAAGAAAAATGAGTAGCCATATGTTTGAAAAATAGTAGGCATAACCAAGAATTCAAAAGAAAACAACCACCTATGCTAAAATGTGTAGAGTTCACACATTTATAGGCAATACTATGATAATACAGCGTCATCTTCATCTTCTTTCTCCTCCTTCACATCATACTAATCGACCCAAGGATCAAAACCAACCCTCGAGCATACTTCTATATCAAAACCTTGTTCCTGTAACACCAAATCAATCATTCATTCAATCTCAATCCATTTAAAATATCACTAATCCAAACACTGTAACTTGACAATAATTAACATAACCAACATGCATGATGCAAATGCTCATATTCAAAAATATTTTATATGCATACATAATGGCATAAATCTAACAAAAAATGAACTCAACCAATTTAGGAGATCTAATCCCACAAAAAAGTAAAAACCAATATTGGACACCAATGCAGATTGCATTAAATAAATAACCCGGGCTTTCGGCTAAAATCAGAAAAGGATATTTTGATTTTTTCATAAATAATAATACGACAAAGGCACACCTACGTCTGTTTGGAGTACGATGAAGAGGAAGGAACTCTTTTGTTGCGAAACATCATGTAGCCCACAGGCAACACCACTCCCAACATCATTATGGCCGCTCCGATCAAGTATCTGAGTACGCTTGGCGGCTCCACCTCGACCAATACCACTCTCTTCAACTGCATCACCACCAAATCAAAAAGATCCATTTCAATTTAACCCTACATTATAAACAAACTTGTGCAAATGCGAATTCATTCTGTCACAAGAAGACCCATTTCAATTGAACACTAAATTATGAATAAATTGACGCAAATACATATTAATTCTTGTACAAGAAAGTCCATTTCGACTGCAATAAATGTAACGCAAATGCGATGAATTGTTAATGCGGTGATCTGGATCCAGAGATACAAAGGAACTTACCGGCATGGTTCTTCGATATCTATTCACGAATTCAAATCGATTTCAGTCGAATCTGTAGCAGAGGAAAGGGGTAAATAAAATGAAATTGTGAAGTAACGACTACCGATCAAGTATCAGTGGAAACGAGAATACTTTCGATCCCCAAAGAACAGTAATTTATTGTTCGATTATTTTAAAATGTGAGGGACCGATAATATTTCGGTAAATTAAAAAAAAAAAATTAAAAATTCAATGGCGATAAAGAAACATTTAAAAAATTTCAATAGCAACTTGAGAAATTTTTAATAATTCAATCAAAATTTGAAAACATGTAAGAAATTTAACCCGAAACCATCCTTTATCACCATTAAAGCATCATATTCTCTTAGCATATCTAATTTTTGAGGTTAGATGTTACTTTCAATTTGAGCCGATTCCCAAAAAGTTTAATACAAATAAGTTTTCATGAGGTTATATGACATTTTAAAGAAAATTTAACTATTTTATTTTAGATGATTAATTGTGAAACTATAGTAATAAGTTCACTACCGATTTGATCCTCCAAAGTTGAGGACCAACTTACTACTCAATAATAGTCATTGTTGTAATTTTTAAAAAAAAATTCTGCACATAATCTTTCATTTATAGAAGAATGAAACTACTTTGATATCCATTTTTGGCAACTTGATCGACATGTCATCCAACAATCCACATTACTAAGCCCCAGTTTGGGCTTCATTTTTCAAAAAATGTATTTTTTTCAAACTTATTTTCAACTACACATTACTTCATAAAATATTATTACACGTAAACTCAAATTTTTTTTTTTTACTTTTTAACTGCACATTTTTCGAAAAATTTCCACTCCAAAACATATTTCCCTCCAAAATCTCATTTCAGTGGAGCCCAAATAGGGGATAAGTGATTATTTGGAAAGTTAATTTAATTAATGATCACTGAACTTTATTATAGGTTACTATTTGCTCATCGAAATTTAAAACATTAATCTTTGATTATTGAATTTTGTTATAGATTACTATTTGCCCACCGAAATTTAAAAGGTTCCTCGTCACCTAAATTTGAACAAAGTTACTCATTGCACTGAATTTTGTTACAGGTAACACTGATGGAAATGATGTGGAAGATTGATTGGTAACTTTGTTCAAATTTGGAAGAGTTACGAGTAATCTTTTAAATTTTAATGAGTAAACCGTAATATATAATAAAATTCAGTGAGCAAATAGTAACTTTTAAAATTTCGACAAGCAAATAGTAACTTTTAATAAAGTTCAGTGCCATTGATTAAATTAACTCTTATTTGGGAGACAGTAAATGCATGCCAATCGACATACAAATCTTACACAATGTGCCCCCGTTTGATCCATATTATTTCAAAAATCATTTTTAACCACACATTTTTCAATAATATAATATTTTTCATTACATCCAAACATTTTCCTTATTTTTTATCTATATATTTTCCATCACATTACTATTTAAAATACGTTCTTCCCTCAATAACGTGCATCAAACACCCTCCCCTTAAATATGCCAATACTTAGAACTGAATACAGACTTTTTTATGCTAAACGAAAAATGTGAAAAAGAAAAAGAAAAAAGATGGACAAAGATTGTTAAATCACATAGGTTCTTCTCTCCACATGCTTTTACATGTCAATTTTAGAATCTGATTAAAGTGGCAACCTCGAATTCTTACTGGTAATAGAAGCTGCTAAAAGGGGACCGGGATCTACTGTTACCAGTTGGGCTAGAGTATGGATATATGCCACCCAACCTAAACTGATAGATATAGTGAAGGATGGAACTCTAGGACACGTGAAGATGGTGGCTATCCTGGAACATCGGTTCCCATTTCTAGTGAGGCAGGTTTAAGCCACAATTCCTGGCTGTCTTTGCAGTGAATATTGTTCTGAATTACAAGTTTTTTTATAGGAACTGGTTCGACAGTAACACCAGGGGTACCATGGTAGAGAAATGCTGCCACTTTTTTGATCTAATGAGGCTGTTTGCAGGTTCGTGCAATGGCTCCTGGAGCCATTGATGTGAATCATTAAGAAGAAACTTATGATGTCATTGTGAAATTCAAAATTATTTCCCGGGGAATGCATGATCTCTGTATGTTTTCTGGAGGGAGTAAAAATGAACAAGGAATATTTGTTGTTTGTGACATTGGGAAGGTTTATTTTCCTTCATGCTAACACCCCCCTCCCTCTCCTTCTCGGCTGAGCCACTCACTTGTGGTAGGCTTTCTATTGTTGAAACTAGTACTGGATGTGTTTAAAGAAATAGAGAAAGTTAAAATCTTGTTCGTTGTAGTGTCCAAGGCCTATTGAGTATTGCATATCAAACTTGCAAATGAGATGTTTGATATTGCTAATTGAACAGTCGTACACGACAGATTTAGATAAAACAAGAAGTTAAAATCTTCTTTTTTGCATTGTCCGATCCTATCTAATACTGCATACCAACCATTTACTTGATGCATATGTTTGTGTGACAACATTTTCATTGGGCCATAAGCTGTTGCAGAGGCAGCTTTAATCATGGCTACCTGAGAATTACCGCTGTTAAAAATGCTCTTTTGACTTTAGAGATAATGGTTTTTCATATGGCCTCTAAAGATAATTACTTATAATTATTGCTCAAAGGGTGAGGCATTTTTTCGTTGGGGGTATTCAAGCTGAAGGGAGGGAGGGTGTTAAAACGTTAAAAGCTGAGGATGATCGAATAAAGTAAGTGTTTCTTATTTATGTACTTGAATCACACAACACATTTCAGTCTATCCCGTTGAAAATTTTGCTAACGTACACACGTAACTTGCTCCATTCACGTATCAGATATCAGGGACTATGTCACGGTTCTAGCTATTTGGAACATCTTCAGTTTTTGTCTGCAATAAGAGCAAAGGGGGACAAGCTCCTGCTGTAGATTTGTACAATGGATTGGTTTCTCTAGCAATTGGAGTTGCAGCAAAGCTCTCGATTGAGAAGGACCAGTTCGTAGAAATGGAGGAGGTAATGAGTGAATAATGTCAAAAGCAGTCAGCTGAGGCTTCACTTTCAATACCAACACGAACAATGTTATGGAATTTCATTCCTCTACAGTACAAATATTCAAGGCTTCATGACTCTCATATATATTTGAATGCTTACAGAAATGTGGTAACTGTTGTCCATAAATTGATTATTTAATAAATATATTGACATTCACAGTACCTTAGACCAACAAACTTAAACAAAACAATAGTCATAAATCATTGGTTGTTCTCTTAGACATCACATGACAATATCATAGCACAGAACTGATCATGTTTGAGTTTGATCATTTTTCTCACAATTTTGATAGATATTTACTGGCAACCACTTCATATTGCATCGTGTCTCTGTAGTATTAACTTCCAAGGCAATCTACCACACACTGCACAGCCCAAGGCAAATATCCCTTTACTTCCACACACAATTTAGACATCTCAATTATACTTAGCAAAAACAGTGAGCCAACTAGAGATAAAACCACTCCAACTCCTACACCACTAATTGCTATGCTAACCATTGATATCAAGTAGCTCATCATCATCAGGTGCAGCAGTATCTGAAGAAGTGCGGTACAGAAGTTCCACTGGAGAAGCAGAACAATCATTCCAGTGGAAACAGCAAAGGCTGTCGAACTAAGAAAAAAAACCAAAATAAATCCTTCTCAGGCATTAGTATTCGTCCATGTTTGTTATCATCACCAATATCAGAAAACCCTCCCGGGGGACTGAGAATGGCTTGATAAGTAACTGTCACAACAAGAACAGCTACAACTAGAAGGGCACTGCACGTATCTTTTGATAAACCCTTCTGGAGAAACACATGGATTTGGACTAATTTTTGGAAGATGTACTCTCTTGAATTTAGAAACTCTGGTAATGTATTAGTTTGAACGAGTGATGCGAATTCAGATGCTCCAGTATCGTCGAAAATTTTCCTGATTTCTCTGCTTTCGTCTGTTGGTAGACTTCTGACAATGTCGAAGGGGGTGAGGCCATCGAAATTTTTGTGTATGAATGTTTCTAATGCAACCTTACGGATCAATTTCTTAACAACCTACAGAAATGATTTGGAAATACGATCGATGAAAATATACTAAAGAAGGTTATGCTGATATCTATTGCTTAACTTTGGGTAAACGGCAAACCATACAACCTACGAAGCTTATAAGTGCATGTTTGATTATGTGGTATTAGATTGTATTAGACAATTCCACCATATTGCGACCCTCTAGACTCTATTATGCAATGTTGAACCACCTTATCTAAAAGCTTAAACTGTTTATAACATGATACATTTTATCATTTAGATTAGTCTTAGAGAAGTGAATTGCAGTATGTAAATGTTATACATGTTTATCACTGACCTAAATTGACTTTTCCGGGGGTGGGGGGTGGGGGGAGAGCATGCCTTAGGCAGTTAGGCTGGTCTGTAGATTCAGCAATGTGCAACAATGTATTGCCTTTTTCATCCACAGAATCCAGTATTTCCAGAGGGTCCATCCGCTGAAGCCATCCTACTAAAACTCGAAAAGCTCTATACCTTTTATTTTTCACAAAAATATGCACAGCATTCTCGACTCGAATAGTCAGGTCATTGATAGATTGTGGACAAGCCAGCAGAAACTCGGCCTAAAGGTCAGTGTCATCTGTTTTTACTGCATAATGCAATGTAGTAACCCTTTCCTTTCCTTGAACACGTATAAGATCACAATCGTATTGTACGGATCTTCTCACAGTGTTAACATATCTGTTGCGCAAAGCCTAGTCCAGAGGACTAAACCCCTCTGAATTCAACTTCCTAGCTAATGAGGGCTTTAAACTCATGATTTCTATTGCAAAGCTGGTTAAGCCTCTTGATGCAGCTACATGTAAAGGGGTATCAACAAACTTTACCTGATCGATGGATTCCAAAAGGTATGGATCCAACCGTATAAGTTCATATAAAGTGTCAATATTTCCAATCCGGGCAACCTCCATTAATCTCTGAGTTGCCTCCATAGGCATCTCCATTCCTTGAACAATACTTCAAGTTTTCGGCAATGAATCAGATCAATTTGTGAAGCTTTAAGATCGATATTGTTTCATTTCGAGTTTTTGACAAGATATCATTATAGTTTCTTGATAGACACACAGACAGACAGTTGTATATTATATAGCAAAATATTTACATAAGTTGTCAATTTTGTTATTAATTCTTTATTCTTCCTTCAGTTATTGCTCTTTATCTTCTTAAGGTTAACTTAATTAAATAACAATGCTGAACACGACTTAAAATCTACTTTCCATAGTTTTTGTATCATCGTCTTAAACCAACTTCATTAATTATTAATTTTAATTAATTTCTTGCAATCTAAGTTTTGAAAAAAAAAAAAAAAAAAAAAA
>CAIGRN010145612.1:0-11541 GCA_903798345.1 Fraxinus anomala
TCAATCACTTTAACTCATTTTCAGCAGCATACTTTTCTCTCACTCGCCCACTATTTCTCTCTCCTCTCTCTCTCTCTCTCTCTATATATATATATATATATATATTTCTCTCTACACCTTCTTACACATCACAATTCACATACACACATTTATATAGACATTCATGACGGTAGCGGAAGTTTCTAGTATGGCGGTGGAAAAAAAACTATTGTTGCATTCCAGTTTCTTCTCTTACGTCGGCATTCTTGAGGAAAATTCTGGAATTTGAGCAGCAAGAAATCATCTCCAAATTTGGGGAAAATTCTGGCATCTTGCCTCTTAAGTCGGTGATGACTTTAACTAAAATCGGGGGGAAAAAAGGAAAAAGTTCACAAAGATATTACTTATTAGGGAAAATTGCAGTCGAGGTACCAAATATTTCAGTTAGTTGCAGACTTTGTCCAAACCTTTTATTTGTACCACCCACGGTACCAAACCTTTAAAAAATTGTAGCTCCAGTCCTCATTGACAGTTTCCGTCCGTTTGACCACAAAAATTGTTAGTTGACCCCAGAAATAAAAAAAAATTAGAATTTCCACCAAATAGAAAAGGGCAATTTCGGAATTACACACTTTCTATATCTATTATTGCACTTCATTATAGACCATCACGATGTGTGTTAAATGCGATGTTGCTGGTAATTCTGCAGCCAATGATTTGTGTAAGAAATGTATCGACGCTACAACAGCTGGCTCCGCATCCTCTGTTGCCATGACGATTGTCGGATCGAAGAAATCGTTTAGATCCAGTTAGTGATGTCAAAAAAGCTCGACGGCTCGGGCGACCCGGGCTCGGCTCAAAAATAGCCCAAGCCGAGCCGACTTGTTGCTCTGTGGCATCGAGTCGAGACTCGGGCCGAGCCCCATTTTGGAGCGTCAGCTCGAGCTCGTCACCGACCCGTGTCACGGGTCTGGCCGAGCTTTTTTTTCTTTAAATTTAGATATATTTTTTTATATATTAATATTTAGTTATTATTTATAATACATATAAATTGCACAAATTTTAAATGCATTATAAAAAATTATAGATTTAGCCTCTATTATTTTAGACGAAAACAACAAAGAGAACAGGGGCACTGTTTGTTTCTTTTTTTAAAATTTTTTATTTTAATTTTAGCTGTATTTTTTTTATATATTAATATTTAGTTATTATTTATAATACATATAAATTGCACAAATTTTAAATACATTATAAAAAATTATAGATTTAGCCTCTATTATTTTAGCATTAAACAGCTCGAGAGTAGAAGAAAAAAAAGCAACGTTAGTTTCAAATGTGGGTCCCAACTGTGAGATAAATGGTCAAAATGGTGGCTGAAATTGAATTGCAACGGTTGAAATTTTTCTAAATCTGAAGAACAAATGCTAAACAAATAGGGGCTTATAACGAATTAAAAAAAAAACACGAGCCAGCCCGGCTTTGGCATAGCCTCATTTTTTTGGCCGAGCAAAAGGCCCAAAAAATCTCGGACATGTTTTGCTCGAGCCGAGCCCGAGCCTTGAGTTTCAGCTCATGGCTCGACTCGACTCGTTGACATGGCTAAATCCAGCTCGTCATTAAGGTCTTTGCCTAAGACGAAATTGAAACCTATTGAGATCGGTCAGGGTTTGAAGAAAGAGGATTCAGATTCGACGGAGGTTGTACTGGTGAAGCGAGAGGTGAATCATTGCTCTGGTTGTTGGAAGAAAGTAGGTTTAGCTGGATTTAGATGCAGATGTGGCGAGCTCTTTTGCGCCGATCATCGTTATTCCGATCGGCACGACTGCAGCTACGACTACAAAGCTGTCGGAAGAGAGGCCATCTCGAGGGAAAATCCGATGGTTAAAGCAGCTAAAATTGTCAAAACTTGAAGAAACAATTATCGAATATATACATGTATGTATCAATCCAAAAGCAACGTGAGGTGAAATGAATGAGTGCTAGTTTAACCCTGTCATTGATATGGATGATCCAAAGTTCAAGTTAGGGATAAAGTTTGACAATGTCGAGGTTCTAATGCCTGCAATTGTTCAATAATAAATAGGGAAAGTGTGTAATTTCGAAATTGACCTTATCTATTTGGTGAAAATTATAATTTTTTAATTTCTGGGGTCAACTAACGATTTTCGTGGTCAAACTGATGGAAACCGTCAATAAGGATTGGAGCTGCAATTTTTTAAAGGTTTGATACTGTGGGTGGTACAAATGAAAGGTTTGGACAAAATCTGCAACTAAAGATTTAGGACATCGACTGCAATTGTCCCAAGATATTATTAACTAAAGGGCAAAATTAGCAACAAAACTGATTTGAAAGAACCTTTTATTTTGAATTTAATATACATAAATCACAAAAAGTTGGAAAATGACACAAGAACTTCGCAGAAAATCGATAATATTAAAATAAAAAATGTAAGAGAGCGAGAGAGAATTGTACCTTTTCCAGAAGAACCATGCTGCCTGTCCTGGCTTGGGGACAGACTTAAAAACAAGGGCGCCATTTTCAACGCCCTGTCCCCAAGCCGGGACAGGCATCATTTTCCTTTCCAGAAATTGTAAAACAAGAATATAGCGAAGAAATTGCCGAATTTATACGGAGGTGGAAGTCCGTGTTTGTTAATGAAATGACAGTAATCATGTCGTTTGATTTAATTTTCAAAAATATAAGTTTGAAAATTGAAAGTATGTCACTTAGACTCGAGTTTCACTGAAAAAATCCAACCCGAGTATCCGAACCACGTTATTAAAATTAAAATTAATAATTAAAAAATTAAGCTGATTATTTTCTTAAAAGACAAGAATAAAGAGATTTACAATGGTTTTGAGGATGCGTTTGTTGCATCGTGTAATGTTCATATTAGTACTAAATACTAATATTCTACTATATAATTAAAATACAATACTTAAAAATCTGTTGTCGACATTTGTCACCTTTGTGCTCAAAGTCGTTATTGGAAGGGTGTTAACTAGGGGTCGGCAAAAATATTGAAAAATCGAACAAATCAAACTGAGTCGGGTTGATTTGGGTCAGTTTGAATCAAAAAATCAATTTGGTTCGATTAATTTAATCATTATAAGTCAAGTCGGGTTGGTTGCGATTTAAACAATCAACCCGTCAATTAACCGACCTAACCTGCTAAAACATTTTTTTATTTATTTCATTTTTCATTTATATTTTTAATCTTAAAAAATAAAATAATAAAAAATAAGTATAATTCTTTCTCAAATAATTTGTTACAGTCTACGCTTTTTTCTACCAAAACTCTAAATTTCAAAAGAAAAGAAAATCAATGAAAATAATTGTTTATTGTAAACTCTAAATTTAGATTGTAACCCTTTTTTTTTTTGATGTAATTGTTTGTTGGTACTTATCGGATATATATGATGATTTTTGAAAAATCGATTTTTTTTGCATTTACATTAAAATAAATAAATAAGATGTACTACGGAAGCAAAAAAAAATTATATACATATGCAAACAATTTTTTTAATCTTGGATAGGCAATTTTTTTTAAATCGGGCAAATGTTCAAATCGACTAACCAAACAAAACCGACCAAAATTGATTTGGTTTGGCTTGGCTTGGCTTGGTCTGATTCGATTCGATTTCAACAATTGGATTGGATCAATTTGGATTAAAATTTATCCAAACTGATCAAGTTAGTTTCAATTTCGGATTGAGCTCAAAACTAACCCAACAACCATACCCCTTTCTTCACTCACAGAAGTCAATCATTCCAATTTCCCAAAATCACGCCAACAATTTCAAATCCCATTATGAAAGGAAAGGAAAAATGAATAAATTATGACCACCACTTTTTTTCTCACTAAAACCATCGTCTTATCCCTCCACAACCACCACCTAATTCAGCCTTCAGCTGCCCATCCCAAAGCTCATGATCATATTTTTTTTCCCCAAAAGATCCTTCTCATCATTAGATTCGTGGCCCGACGATGGTTGTAGATCTAGTCGCTATAAGGTGGCATCACATATTCAAATGTCTATTTTGAATTTAATCTTTGCGCTTGCTATTGTGGCCGAATATGGTAGGTCTCAATTTGGTGGTCGTTTTGTGACGATTATGTTGGTTTTGTGGTGGTGGTCACATGTTCATAGAGTATATTTCAAATGATGTGTTGATGGCTGGTGGTGGTGATAGGTCACATGTTACAGGTCACATATCATTTTGCATAGGTTATAGATAAATGTCCATATGTCATAGATCAAACACAACTGGTCACAGATCATGTTTGCAAGTCACAGGATCACTGGCCACGGGTCATTGTGCATATGTCACGGATAAATGTCCATAGGTCCCAAATCAAATAGAATTGATCATAGATCATGTTTGCATGCCACATGCCATAAATCATATGTTACAGCCTTTGCGCATTGATAGCATCTCACAAACTCAAGTTCACAAGTCACAAGCCATATTGGATAAGTACTATATCAGTGTCTACATCTAATATATTCAAGAGAACTGGTCACATGCCATTAATATCTACGACTCAATTCTTCGAATTGGTCACAAATTCAATTAACCATATTTTGAAGGTAATAATTGAAGTTATTTGCTCCTATGAGTACTCGGAAGATTCTCTCCTTATTCAATCTTCTGATACACAATACCAACAACTTCCAATTTATGACCTCAATTGTCTAGCGAGTTTTAATTAACAAGATTTCGACAGTGAGGATCGAAGATATTTGCTCCGACAAATTCTCTATAAATTATATATTTGTTCGATCTTCTGATAGCTTCTAATTAGTGATCTCAATTGTTTGATAATTTTTAATCAAACAGATTTCAACGATGATAATCGAGAATATGATGGATATATGTGATTTTTCTCTTCTATTCAATGGTGAATTTGTATTTTGGAGATTCCAAATTGAGCTGGCAACGAAATGCTTGATTTTAAGAATCTAATTTTATATAATATAATTTTTATGAATTAATAGCAGAAAATCCCCTTAGAAATGTTTACATTTGCGATATATCCCTACATATTGAAAATCCCAAAAAACCCTCATATTTGAAACCTTTTGTGCGAAACCCCTCCCTACCGTCAGATTTTTCGTTAAAAATAAGAAAAATGTCAAAATTAAAAAGTAGTAATTGCAATTTAGTATCCAAACTTTTTAATCTTTTACAAATTATAGCCAAATTTTTTTTATGTACCACCAACAATCTCAAACCTTTAAAATTTGATATTCCACCCCTCGACACCTCCGGCACTTTAATTGCCCATTCCAAAACAGACGCCGGCTCCTCAAACTTCCCCAAAACCCGACATTTTCGCAAAAAAAAAATAGGAAAATGCAAGCGAACTAGAGAGGTATACAAGAGAGAATTGGTAATCAAGAAAGGGGATTAGAGAAGGATTAATGGAGATTAATGGGGTTTAATTACTTAATTAATAAGATTAATACATGGCACCATTCTCAGCTAGTCAAGTGTGTTAGAGGTACTCTCAAGCCTAGTGAGAGAAAAACCCATTTGGTTGCCCACTTGCTTTGAGATTTATTGTATTCTAGCTATGATTTCAAGTCTAAATCTTTATTTTCTGAAGTGCACTGAGATTTAGTGCGTTTGTTGGTGTGTTTATTGGTGAATTTTGAAGATTTAGGTGTTGGTGTTCTTGGCCAGTTCGGTTCTACAGTTTCAGCTTTGGGTGGCACGTTTGATCTGCAGTTCTGGTTTCAGATTAGGTTTGTTGGTCAGTTTGTCATTCCACAGGTGTTAGTTTCAGTTCAGGCGGGCTCATCCAGTTTGGTCTCAAGTCAGTTTTTCATTTCTGATTTCGGGATTTGTGTTCAACTTCTGTTTTGGCAGCTAGTTTGGTATTTAGCTTCTGGGTCAGCTTCGTGTGGTGTGGTGTGGTGTGGTGTGGGTTGGCCAGATTTCTGCTGCATTTAGTGGTTTGGTCTAGCACAGGTCAGCTTCCAGTTTGGTTGTTTTTCAGCTTCCAGGATTAATGGAGTTTGAGGAGGTGGCGTCTATTTTGGAATGGGCAATTAAAGTGCCGAAGGTGTCAAGTTTTAAAGGTTTGAAATTGTGGGTGGTATATAAAAAAGTTGGATATAATTTGTAAAAAAATAAAAAGTCTGGATACTAAAATTGTAATTATTACTTTTTAATTTTGACATTTTTACTGTTTTTAACGAAAAATTTGACGGTAGAGGGGTTTTCGCACAAAAGGTTTGAAATAGAGGGATTTTCTACGATTTCCAATAAATATGGGGTATATCGCAAATGGAAACGTTTCTAGGGGGTTTTCTGTTATTAATCCTAATTTTATATATATCAATTGAATTTTGAAATATTAAACTTGTTTTCTTATAATTGAAATGAGGTATACTGACAACCCAACCTTGCAAATAATGCAAGGCCCAATACGACCTGCATACTTGACCTAAGTTGGGTTTGGGTTGTACTAGGCCAGACGAGCCTTCGACACAACGCACGCTGCTGGTGTGCTTCCTGCTCACAAGGAAAGAAGAGCAACAAGGTTCAGTCTATGATTGTTAATTTATTTTGTTTCTAATCGACTCCCAAAGGGACCAGGCTACATGAGGAATTTAGGACATTGTAGTCCGTAGATTGTGCGGAGAGAGCATCCGATTATTTTCCAACATATTTTGCTAATAAAAGAAATCATCAAGCTCAAAGTTATCATCTTTTCGCCTCAAAACATCAAACTCAAGACTTTACGCAAATGAGATTTTACACGTTGGTAGGATGAGGAAGTGTGCACATGAAGTTATCTGCTGATGCTTTGTATGTCTCCAGCAGTGGCAGACTCAACACCCGACGAGCCCCGTGGCAGCGCATGCTGGATCCGCCGAAATAGTTTTTATTTTTATTTTTTTACAATGAATAAGCTTTTCATATTATATACCTGGTAAGTTCTTTTATTTGCTTTCATTTCTTGTAGCTCAGCTGGCTAGAACTTGTATATGCACATGAGAGGTCCCAGTTTCGAATCCATTTGCCAATAATTTTATTGTGAAATATTTTAAATTCTACAATTTTTACCAAAATTAAATGTAATAAGGGAGGTGATTCGAACCTATGACCTCTCCCTAGAATAGTGAACGCTTGACCGTTGTAGTACTCATGGAATTTGATATTAAATTTATCAGAATAATATGTTACATTTTAACGGTTTTAATGCAATTGTAAAAATTCGAACACGTGCTCTTCCTTTGAATTATACAAAACTTAGCCACAATATCATTTGGTGAATATTGTTAATTTTTACAACAAAATTATATATGTTCAGTTTGAACAAAATAATTGTTATGTTTAAATTTTAGACCTTGTTTGATCTTCTTTTTTTCAAAATACATTTTTGTCTCTTCTTTCATCCGCATATTTTTCAATAAAATAATATTATATGCAAAATTCAAAACTTTTCATTATTTTTAACTACACATTCNATATGTTCAGTTTGAACAAAATAATTGTTATGTTTAAATTTTAGACCTTGTTTGATCTTCTTTTTTTCAAAATACATTTTTGTCTCTTCTTTCATCCGCATATTTTTCAATAAAATAATATTATATGCAAAATTCAAAACTTTTCATTATTTTTAACTACACATTCTCCATCAAATCACTATTCCAAAATGCATTTTTTGCAAAAAAAAAAATAATAAAGGCATCAAACGAGGCTCTTAATATTTTATTACTGACAATGGTCGACGATCCACGATCGCTCGTGCTGACTCGAAATCCTGGTTCCGCCATTGATCTCCAGCCTCTTCCTAGAACAATATTAAACAATTTTTGCATTCAAAACAACATAAAATAACTCGAAATTTTCTCCATATCTTAAATAGATCGATATTAACCTTAGATACGAGGACATTTAGACCGGCATGCTTGTTGTCCCATCAGAATTCGTTAATGTTGTCATCTGCACCTAATGTTTTTTCATTTTTCTGTATGTAATTGAGGTAAGAATCACCTTGAGAAGCTCTTCTTAGCCATGCTGCTCCACACAACAATTCATCCTGTCAATTAAAATTCAATATAACCAATTAAATTTACATGAACAACTTGATAAGGTACTCAAAATACAACAATAGAATTCACAACATAGTACAAGGATTAATTTTGTAATGTACATAAAAGTAGAATGTTTGACAAAATATACTTGCCAGGCATCCACCAAATTCGCAGTAAAATGGCATACACCATCCCTAATATTCAAGGTATGCTATAAGCCCCTCGATAACTATTTGCAAAATCAAAAACCCGAGTACAAGTTTGCGAAAGTGTCTCAGCATATCCGAGGTCAAATGCTGGGAATGCAATGGACGCAGCAGCCAGAGCTGCTGCAGTCTCCCATGCGACATCAGAAGCCGTAATTGTGGCATCAACTGTGTAAACTATTCTAGCAGTGTCCGTATCTTGTGGTCTCTCCAAGCAGTTATGGTCTAAAATTGGATCCCTTACATTCCAAACAAATTTAAGGTCCAAGTCCAAATATAAGAAAAAAGAAGTTCCAATACTTGCATGTAATGCACAATGTACAGTAGCTTGAGGGGAAGGAAGAAACTGTTTGTAAAAGTGATTTAAGGATAGGAGTGGCTGCTAAATCTTCTGCACAAATAAGAGGTATACAAAGAGAGAGAGTTCTTTTTAACCCAAGACATGTAAAAGTGCAGGAATATAACTTTTTTAGCTTTAATTTATTTATACTTTTTGCTCTGTTACACTTTCATATGTGGGATGGAAACTTGGGCTACCTTCTTTGTAAAGGCACATTATGTCAAGCGAGGACTTCGTCTCAAAAAAATTAAGGGCTTATTCGTCAACTAGTTAGAGATGCGCAAAAGAATCGAAACAAAAGTAAAAATTGGTCAATTCTGATATGGATCAGTTCTGGTAACCAAAATCGAGAATCGGTTTTGATCCCACTTTTCTTTCTAAATATTGATGGTGTCACATACAATTAACCCATTTTTCTTTTTCCTTCTTTACACCACAATAAGCCCAATTTTTTATTTTTTATTTTATTTTTAAAAGCCACAATAAACCCAATTTAATCTAAAGCACACATCAGAACGTTTTTTACACTTCTTCAAGCTTCAAATCCCTTATGTTTACTCTCAAATGTTCAAATTTTGTCTTCATCTAATGAGACTTTGTTTAATTTAGGATGGGACCAATAGTTCTATTATAAAATAATCATTAGCTCTCTGCTCTCAACTGGACCACTCTCCCCTATAACTAGCCGTAAGTCTTTCTACATAGTTCAGTTTCGTCAAGTGCATGTTTGGCAAAGCTCAAGAAAATTCACATATAAGTTAATAAATAATTTGTTTATTTATTGAATTATGTTACATGTACAACATTTATTGACAATATTAGTTTACAACCACACACTTGGCACCGTCATATCCATCCATTTTAGAAATTGTTAAAAACTATTTTTTATATTAATGGCTCGAATTTTGATAACACATGATTGTCAATCAGAGTTCTCATCAATGCTTGTACAACTAACTTTATTGATTTTTCAGAGCAGATAGACAAGTACAGTAGCAGTATCATTATCTAGCGCTCTTTCACTTTTGCGCTAGAAAAATACAAGGAACTTGGGGATGATCTTCGATGCTGAAACTCCAGTGCCACTGCCGGTACCATGCAAACTCTATTGATTTGCAGGTAACGTCGACAGTACGACACTACAATATTATTAAGAAAAGAAGGGAAAAAAACTAAAACTTTCCACTCTACTATCCATTGATTTGCAGGTTAGGTCGACAGTATGACACTAGACACTATTAAGAAAATAAGGGGAAAAAACTAAAACTTTCCACTCTACTATCCAGTGCTAGCAATCGTTGCCCATGAAAACTTTATACCAGACATTCCTTTGAAAGGTATATCCTAAAGATCTCTGACTAATGAAAACCTTTGCAAGTTAATTGACATCCTCTCATCATCGCCCACAGACTATCAAGGATATCACTAGACAGACAGAATTACACACATCACGCAACATTTAGGTCACCACATATTGTCTATTAAGTATTCAATAACTAACGGGCTTAATTGAAAATAGTACAATCATAAAAGGTTATCAAGAACAAATTCAAGATTAGCCGAGTTCAAACCTTAAATCACTCAAAAAGATGAAACAACAATCTCACTTCAAATAACAGAACAGGAGATTAATGGAAAGTGGTTTGCCTAGCATGAGCCACAGATCTCTCATCCTTTAATACCTTCTGGGAAAGCGGTCCATGAACCTCCCAGACGGACACTCGAACGCCATGTGTCCTCTTCCCCCACAGTTGTGACATATAGCCATTGCAATACAATCGCGACTCATATGCCCTACCTGGTTGCAGTTCCGACACACAATGTCTCTGTATCCACCTACACGAAATCCACCCCTCTCTTCAAGGATATTGCCCTTTGAGCACTCTCTAGCCACATGGCCAGAAATATTGCACAAATTGCAGACAGGATCATTCTGACAATCACGGGCAAGATGACCTGGTTTCCTACAATTCTTGCAGGCCTTGTCATTTGTACAATCAGCCGCCATATGGCCTTGCTTAAAGCAGTTATTGCACAGCCTCAGATCACCAGGTGGCATTGGTGGAGCAGTGCAGTCCCTTGCACGGTGTCCTGCCTTACCACAAGTATGGCAGATTCCCTCATTAGGACAATTGCCAGCCATATGGCCAGGTTCTCGACAGTTCCAGCAAAGAGATTTTGTAGTGCATTCTGATGCAATATGCCTGAATTAATTTAAGAAGAAACAAAAGCAAAGACAAAAAGCGAAACATTAATCCTTACTGCGCTTGGAGTACAGTGCGTGTTGGGAAACATAAAATCATTAAAAGGAAAAAAGATTAGCTACAATAGATTAACATAAGCTCAAAAGGATTACCCAGGAAGACCACAATTGTGACAGATGGCCACATTAGGGCATTCTCTGGCAAAATGACCAGGCCTTTTGCAGTTATTGCACAGAGTACTCTGACTGCAAAGAACATCGTACTAAAACTGTTAATATCCCGGAATACCACCAGCGTAAAGCAAATTATTACTAAAAAACAGTCTGGATACATAATGCTGCAAAGCAGAAAGTACACTATAGCAGCAAGTCAACAACAATGATATACTTCACAAATAATGATGGCAAATTTTCAGACCTTTCTTTCAATTTTCTTTTATTGTATATAAAAGCGGGGGAGGATAAACAGATCAAGAATAGTGAAGGGTCCAAACGTGCATAAGAATATGTCAAAACAGAACTACGAAGATTTATTCCAGATCCAAATATGATCATAAAACTGTCTCCTAAAGCGAGGCAGAGCATCTGATCTGTTTCCATTTCAGACAGATCTCACTCATCAATTGTTTTCTTCTTCCCAAGCAACATGTACAATTTCTAGGAAAGTTATGGACAGATGAATGAATAGAGACCAGATAACCTGAAACCCCGACGTGAGTCCCGTCTATATGGTGCATCACGGTAAGAATACCGTTCAGTAC
>CAIGRN010145632.1:0-15108 GCA_903798345.1 Fraxinus anomala
ACAACAAACAAACGTGTAGGAATCCAAAACCATTAACTAACCCTGGCACTTGAATGTTTTATGCATTCATGTTAACATCAAATTCGTCATTCATGAATAATATAATTTTGCATTTGTAAGTTATTCTCATAGTTCATTACTACAATTAGTAGTCATTCAGTAAAGATTACAAAATATAAAGTTAGTACTACGATATCAAGATCATTACATAGTGTCAAAGGTCGGAGCTTTGCTTAAGCCCCTTGACCCAATTGTAGCCGCAGTTTGCCCAACTTCGACCGCACATTGTAAATATTAGTTTAATTTGAGTTGTAATTTCATTTCCAATGTAATAGTTATTTCAATTGTAAAATAGCTCTGATATTGGTAAACATTTAGTATGATTCTTCGTCATTCAAACGTCTACTCCTATCACTTAGCTTTTTGTTCCGAATGCTATTATAACGAGTATTAGTCTTTCAAACAATCTTTCAAGCTTTCTAGTGTTCGCCCCTACACTAGCAATTGTAATTTATTACTTTCAACAATTGTAATTTCTAACTTTCAAGCAATCAATGATCAAGTTTCTTTCAATTATGTTTCAAGCTTTCTACAATTTGTAATCAAATTTTCTTTCGTCCCGAAACGATCGAGAAAAGGCGAAAGGTAATCTAGCAGAGCAGGCTACTACCACACGATGTCCCTTTCTGTGCTAAGAAGAAAAGCACCCGTGAAACTAAGACTAGATCAAACTCCAGGTACTTTTTTCTGGATAAGAAAATTTCTAAAAACCCACATATTTCTCTGAGATAAAATTAAAAAAGAAACGAGAATTAATTTGAATATTGAAAAATTAACCTGAGCAGACTTTAAAATTTCGCCGAAGGGTCCATCACTGAGTTTCTTCTTTCCAGCATCATCACAAACAATGTTGTCCAGCTCATTGATCAGATGATGTGGCTGCAGTATACCCTTCCCCTGGGAGACATATCTTCAAACAAATAATTTATTTTTTTATTTTTAAAGAAAAGAGTAGCGATCAGTAAACAGATAAAATGAAAATAAAACCCCTAAAAGCAGTTTGAAAAAAAAAATCATGTTATCTTACAACTGCCAGCTGACAAAAAGTTGCCAGGATTATATTTCTTGTCACGAATTTTCTTTTATAGATTTTCAGAAAATAATAATTTGAAGAAAAAAGTGTACCTGGAAAGGAGAGAGACCAGCTCGTTTCGGTGAGCAGAAAGAGTATCCTCCAACCTCTCTCTCATGCTGGGTAATCTAGCTAATTTTGGAGTCTCCATTGAGAATTTTGGGCTATAATTTCTGTCTCCAACAAACTTAATAATTTTTTCCTTTTTTAGGGTTCCTGGAATTGAAAGAAAGTGCGAAACCGAAAGAGAGAAAAACCCACACACAACGGAGTGATTTAGAGATAGAGAGAGGAGGAAGAAGAAGAAGAAGAAATGTTAAGCCACTTGTATTGACAGCAAACAAGTTGGCATGAATTGATTGGTCAAAAAATTATTTATTTTTTTATGAAAGTGTACATTACTTTTGACGACATTTAAATTGACATGATTTGATTGACGAAAAAATTATTTATTTTTTAAATTATCCAAGTAAAAAGTGATCTATAGCATGATTGGAGAGAGGAAAGGTGGCAATTTTATGTACATTTAGATACGGGAGGGTGAGAGTCCCAAATTCAGGCACCGTTTATTTTATGAGAAGACAAATGACTACGTCTCTTTCAAACGCAACTGAGACTGTTCCAACGTGAAAATTTTTGAGACGTGATTTTGTAATGGGCAAGAAAGTTGAAATGAGGACAAGAGACCATCGGTCTGGGACACCTGTGTACATGTCGTACGTACGAGAATGCAAGGATGGAATCCCTCATCTTCAGCGATGATCCAATCTCTACCCGGTGTTTAGAGTTTCGGACATGTTTGTCTCGTAATTTTTCGAAACTTTTTTTGGTCTTATATTCATTTTTAATTATATATTTGCACAATAAAATATTATATACATAAATTTAAATTTTTTTTTATTTTTTAACTACATATTTTTCAAAAAATTACTATGCAAGACAATATTTTTTCAAAATAATAGCCACCAAACATTGGCATATAAGAATTTGATTACTCTTATGAAATGGAATTTCAATTTTTCGCAATTTCAAAACTAGCCCTTGTTTGTCTCTTATTCTTTTAAATTTTTTTTTGTACATATTCATTTTCAACCAACATTCAAACAAAAAAATATATATATTCTACACGTAAATCAAATTTTATCCTACTTTTTAATCACATATTCTTCAAAAATTTACCATTTAAAATAATATTTTTTTATAAAAAAAATATGACCACCAAAACGGGGCTTAGGGACTTAATTACGTGAATGTGAAGATGCTTTGAATGTGCGCACTAGATTGATCAGATTAGAAGTATGTCCTTAGTCAGAAAAATTCATGATTGCTCACGAAGTGTTCACGCGAGGGTGAGGTTGTTGATGCAGAGGAAGAGTTGGATGTTAATGGAGTGACTAATTATTTCTAGTTCGACGGAGATAGATGGATAGCTTCGCTCATGAATATTGTTAAGCCTTTAGTGGGTTTTTTTTTTTTTTTTTTAAAAATGAGTTAGAGCTCAAATAAAGAATATATAGTTTGCATAATAAATGGGTAGGATGAGATGCAACTTCCCTATAAATTGAGGCACAAAATAAAAACGTGAAAAAATTTACAACTCAAGCAATAAGCAAATGTGTGTATTTATAAATATGTATGAGTTGGAGTAGTTGAAGTTGATGTCGACGTCAACTTAACCATGACTCAAAATTCAAGATGATAAAACCGTGACGTGTCAACACGTTGCTATCATACAATTATATTAATAAGGTAATTTCAACGTATTTTATACACGAAGACCAAGCTTAATCACTAGCCTTAGAACTATAAACTAATCAATATGGTCGCTACACTTTTCACTCTCATTTTTCGCTGATCTAGGTCCAATTCACATAATTAGACACTTTAAAATTAAAATTACACATAAGCATTCTCTATTTGTTCCAAATATATCATTCTTTCTTAGCACTGAACATTGTACAGAGCTAGAGTTTAATATTTCGCTATAGTTGAACAACTAATTTTCAATAATAGAAATCGCAACTTTGAAACCTAACCCGATGATTGACCCTCCAAAGCGTCATGCTGCTAAGCCATTAGTTGAAAAGATGGGTTTCCAGTTCAATATCACAAGATTTCAATTGAAATGGGAAAAATTTTGGTCATTGTTACGTAGTAAGATGTCAATTGAAATGGAAGCTTTAAAAAAATAACCTCAAAATTTTATCCACAAGTAAAAAAAAAATGTAGTACCAAAAGTAAAGTAACAACATGTCCAAATTTAACCGCGTCGAAAAGATAATGTATTGCAGTTAATATATTTATTTATTTACCATAGGAAGTTTGACAGTTAATGAGAGTTTTTTTTTTTTTTGTTGTAACGACTTAGGCTTCATGTTCAAGTCGTTCTCTTATATACTGTTCATTTTGGGAGAGCTTACACTCATCTTACCTCTTGCGCATTACTGTCGAGTCTCTCAAAATTCAAACTCAAAACATCTGTTTTATGACAAATTTAAGTATAGTGATTTTAATTGCTAATACGTCTAGAAGTCTAACCACGTAAGTGAAACGTGATTAACTGAATATGGATATTAATATTGAATTCAACATTTAAAAGAATTACTAACATATACAGATGTTGACATCTTCTGCTTCATGGGATATATCTGGGGAGTCATTGTCATTTGTTGAAGATTTACATGTATTAAACCTCCAGATAAATCTGTCTACCTTAACCTTTTGTTCTAACATTTACAAAACTTGTTGAGAAACAAAGTTTAGCTAGAAAGGTTAAAAATACAATAAATGTGCAGTATACTTTATGTAGCTAGTAACCAATTATAAGGAAATTGAGTTACAGGTAGTTTAGAATGTGAGTCATTATTATTGGTATCGATGTAAAAAAAAAATGACTTTAAAAAAACATTGTTAATTGCCTCAAGAAACATTGTTATTGAGGGAAAAAAAAAAAAGAATGGGAAGGGGAAATTTAGAGAAGGAAATGATGAAAGGTGTAAAAAATGGCGATGGTTGCTTGAATAAAAGGAAAAAAAATAAATTTGAATTTTGACGACGATAGCAAATCGTGACATGTGTCTTGCCTTTTATGTTAGCCTTTTTTATTTTGCAGTGAAATCCAAGTTTTAATGCACCTTTATGGTGAATCAAAAATAGAGAATTAAGAGATTATTTATTTATATCATTTTATTCATATTTATTTTAATAAATAAAAAATCACTCTTTACAAAAATATGGACCAATATTTAGCCCCGATAGAAATTAAAATTCAAATTTTAATGTAAGTCAAAATCAATAATTAATTTTAAATTACATATTTTATAGGATTCACAACTTTTTCTATTTCATATTTTATTATTTTGTATCAAAATCTTTTAAAAATCTAATTTTAATTTTCATCAAATGACGCTTAGAATTAGAACTGATTGTACAACAACAGTACACAAACAAGTTAGGATTTTGTTACATGTAAGAGTATGTTTGATGGATATTATTGAAAAAAGAATGCATTTTAAATAGTGATATGATGGAAAATATGTTGTTAAAAAGTAAGGAAAAATTATTGATGTGATGAAAAATATTTTTTTATTGAATATTGTGTGATTGAAAATGAATTTTGAAAAAATATATTTTGAAAGAATGTATGTCAAATATGGACTAAATAAAAAAATGTAGATAATATGATGTGGGAGAAAAAATTGAATGAAAAAATTGATTATATTTTAAATTGACAAATGATAAAGAATGAGAAATTCATCATCTAAATCTTCATGTACCAACCAAAATATCCCAACGCTCGTCTCTCTCCGTCTGTGAATTACCCGTCTCGCTAACCACGCCCTCCAAAAAATATGCTTCTGCATTTTGCGCCGAATAAGAATATTTTTTGTTCACCGTTCCAATTTCGTATTCAAACAAAATTGAGGCTCTTTCTCTCTAGATGTATATATTGTTGCATATATAAGCACACGAGTGATAATTGTATAATATGTGAGTACGTATCGTGTGTTCTGTTTATAATTTCTTAAGAACCTTCGGACTTAGTTGGTTGAGATTTTTGTCTGAACACTATAGTTTTAGTTTAGTGCGTGTCGATCAATGTACAGTTTCTGTTTCAATGCTTCAATATAGGAATGGCTTCTGCTTCTTCAATGTCAGGTAATTGTTGTTTTGGCTCTTGATTTTCGGTATTTGTCATGTATATGAAATTATCTGGTAAAATGTCGAATGTGTAAGTGGATTGTGGGTCTTGACAGTGTCAGTAGAATGCTTGAATACATTTAAGGCTTGGAAAGGGGATGCAAGCGGTAGATACGATCACTGTGTGCTTTCATGTGCTTCGAAGGCTCCAAGAATGCTCACTGGATTTCTCGCTAGCACCGTGCACCTCCTGAAGCTTTTCGACAAGCTTCAACGAGAATTCGCAACTGACCAGTAAGTATTTGGGATTTACTATGTTGGAGTTCATATAAAAAAATTAAGGATGTGCTAGCTAGAGATTATTGGAGCATTGCGACTGAAATTTTTTAAAGGGATGCAGTTTAGGAGTTGTAAGATTATTTTGTTGAACTTCCAGTTTTGTTTAACTAAATCTTTTAGACGCAGTGGAGCATCAAAATAGATTATGTAAAACATGATTCTTTAAGGTAGAATTCAGCAACCTAGATCAATCAGAAATCAGTTGAACTGGAGCCGTTTCCAACTGTTTTTGCAACTGATTTCGGTTGGAATCTTCAACTATTTGGAGCCTTAGGTAGGTAGTTAATAACCATTTTTTATACCTCTTTGTGTCTATAAATAGCTGTATTTGTTGTATGAATAGTGTAACTCGAGAATGAGAGAAATTTTGTAATTCGTAGTAGGAAGTGGAGATTGGTGGGGACAATCTGAAAATTCTTCCACTGATTCATATTGTATGAATGAAAAATCTTGATGAATACAAGGCTGAGGAAGTTACCTTCCTGTTTTCAATATGTTCTCTGTGTTTATTTCTCTGCCGGTTTATTACTCTGTTTCTGCTCCACTTTCTGCTGTTTTTCTGAATCTGTCTTCTTCTCCACATCAATTCTGCTTGTGCATTTTGTGCTGCCTGACATTCTGTATTAAGTTCAGACTTAGAACAAGCCATTACAGCCGCAACAATTGGTATCAGAGCTGGACCTTGACAACCTGAAAAAAAGGGCTGCAAATCAAGTCTGAAATTCTGTTGTTTTCCTCTTCTTCCTAACTAGTTGCACACATCATTTGTGAAGAAAGATTCCTGGCCAGAATCTTATTCACATCATGTCAACATCCAAGTTTGAAGTGGAAAAGTTCGATGGCAAGAATGATTTCTACTTATGGAGAGAGAAGATGATGGCACACCTTGGCAATCTTGGGTTGGAAGAAGCTTTGAAAGAGCAATCTGAAACTGATGCTTCAACCAAGGCTGACACCTTGAAGAAGGCAAGAAATACCATCATCCTTAGCCTCTCTGATACGGTTTTAAAGAAGGTTATCAAGGAGAAGACAACCTTTGAAATGTGGAGTAAACTAGAGGAGCTTTACTTGACTAAAGCTTTGCCAAACCGAATCTATTTGAAGCATAAGTTCTATAGCTTCAAAATGGATGAATCAAAGTCAATTGATGACAACATTGATGAGTTTTCAAAGCTGGTTTCAGATTTGGAAAATCTTGAAATTGAGATTGAGGAATAAGATCAAGCCATTTTCTTATTAAATTCATTGCCACCAGCCTATGATCATCTAAGAGACACCATCACATATAGCAAGGAATCCTTGACCCTCAAAGAAGCTGCTGCAGCAGCCTACTCAAAGGAATTGGACCTGAAATTGAATGATAAGATGAGTGTGCAAGGAAGGAAAGAAAAGAGAGTGTACTGGATTTGTCATCAAGAAGGACACTTTAGGAAGCATTGTCCACAAAGAAACAAGAGGTGGATGAAGCAAGGAAACAACAAGCGAGATGGAGATTGTGCTAATGCGTTTGGAGATTGTGAAGTCGTTGAAGTAATTGCTATAACAAGTGCAAGCCACAGCAAGGTTTGGATAATGGACTCAGGTTGTCCATTTCATATGACACCAAGGAAGGAACTTTTCATTGATTACAAACCGGTTGATGATAGCAAAGTGCTATTGGCAAATGACAACACATGTGGTGATTGGTGTTGGCTCTATCAAGATAAAAATGTGGGATGGATCTTCAAAAGTTCTAGGTGGAGTGAGACATGTACCAGGACTGAAAAGAAATCTGATCTCACTTGGAGCACTTGTCAAATCCGGTTGTGTGTCAAATCCGGTTGTGTTAAATGTAATGGAAAAGTTTGTGGTGATCATGAAAGGAGTCCACAACAAGGCATTTATGTTTTGAAAGGAGGTGAAGTTGAGGTTCCAGCTACAAATTGGTCTGTAAATTCTCCTCAAGAATCAAGGTGGAGATTGTAAAACATGATTCTTTAAGGTAGAATTCAGCAACCTAGATCAATCAGAAATCAGTTGAACTGGAGCCGTTTTCCAACTGTTTTTGCAACTGATTTCGGTTGGAATTTTCAACTATATGGAGCCTTAGTTAGTTAGGTAGTTAATAACTATTTTTGATATCTCTTTGTGTCTATAAATAGCTGCATTTGTTGTATGAATAGTGTAACTCGGGAATGAGAAAAATTCTGTAATTCTGTAATAGGAAGTGGAGATTGTTGAGGACAATCTGAAAATTCTTCCACTGATTCATATTGTATGAATGAAAAGTCTTGATGAATACAAGGCTGAGGAAGTTACCTTCCTGTTTTCAATCTGTTCTCTGTGTTTATTTCTCTGCTGGTTTATTCCTCTGTTTCTGCTGCATTTTCTGCTGTTTTTCTGAATCTGTCTTCTTCTCCATATCAATTCTGTTGGTGCATTCTGTGCTGCCTGAAATTCTGTATTAAGTTCAGACTTAAAAGCAAGCCATTACAGCCCCAACAGATTACATGTAGTCTTTGCGGAACTTTATTGTAATAGTTCATTTATTTGCTAATAATTATACAATCAATAGCTTCTAAATATCCACTATGCTGTATGGACATGATTTCAAAAAGTTGCAGATGTCTCAGCAATGAGGAAGTTAAAGTGGCAGTAGGCAAAGAACTACTGGGTACCAAGGCAAATTAGCACCAACAGACAGTGATACCGATTATTTGTAAATTGTATCCTTGAAATGCATCTCTAGTTTTATGATCTTATAGAAAGGCTGCAAGTTCTTCAGTAGCCATGGATCTTTGAGAGAATCATGGTCAAGAACACAATGAGGCCGAGCTTGACGAAGGACAAACCAAAGAACCAGGTACATGAAAACCACGACAGGGCTGAGAGTGCCCCTATTAGTATTCTCCGCCTGGATAAGTATGCGTGTTGATTATTGTGTGTTTCAGCAAGTTCCACCATATAAGTCATCTTTGAATTGCCTTTACCATCAATGGACAATTCTGGAAGTGATTCTTCTGCGCACTCTGTATTAAATTCTGGGGAGGAATTCCCTGTTCCTACTGAACTCTCTTCAATTGTATTGGTAAGATCTTCATCATCCAAATCATCTCTGTCATTGTCTTCACCCTTCTCTTCATCTTTGCTGATTTGCATAATTGGATCATATTCTGATGTGTCAATTCCTGCACAAATTGTTTCTGATGCTTCCTCAATTTCCTTTTCAGCATTTTCAATTTCTTTCTGTTGACAGACTACTAATTCCGGCGTGCTGTTTTCTTTCATCTCCTGATTTGCAGAAGTTGCCGCATTTGTTACATTAACTCCAATATCTTCAGTTGAAAGCTGCTCGTTCATAGAGTCTTTGTCAATAGCAATTCCCGCCATAATGTTGGACGGATAGCTGATAATTGGAAAGGAGAAGGTTTGCAAATCCTTCACATAATCTTCACATTGACCATTTTCAGCATTTTGTTCATCATCATTACGAGATAGTTTTTGTTCACAATCTTGGATTCCTGCATCAGGATAATCACATTCGTCTTGTTCAACCAATTGCACTTCTGCATTGTGAATGCCCTCATCTACTTGAGCCATCTCAATAGCTTTATTTCTTTCACTTTTTTGAACAGTTTCAATGGGCAGTGAACCTTCTTTGTTGTCACAGTTTACGTTTTCATGTCCGATAATAGGTCGACTGTCAAAAACAGACGGTAATTCTTTCCCACCTTCACCGTAATTCTCCGAAACTGTAGTTACTGGCATGGAACTACCCGTGCTGACAATTTCTTTATCATGACATTTTTTAGTTTTCTCTTCACTAAATTGCATCTCTACAGCGTTCTGTTTTCCTTCAATATTCTCTTGCATATTTTGGATATCTTCTGCCATGATTTTATCAATATAAGCACCGTCAATGGCACCATCTCCTTTGGCCAACTCGATTTCTACTTCATTTTTGTGCATTTTGTTCTTCGACTCGGATTCAAAAAGCAATTTATCATCAAATGTTGGCAGACGGAATTCTTCCTTAATAACAGTCATAGAGCCATCAGCAATAGGCTTCTCATTCTGAATTAGGAAATAAAGCTATGAGAATTCTGATATATAAAAGTGTTTAGATCATTGAAAAAGTTCCATAATTTTACTTTTCTCTTGCAACTAATTTGATGGAGTTCGACAAAATTGGAATGACACCCAGAAGATAGCAAAGGATATGCAGAAATCGAGAATGGCTCCATGTTTATTTTTTTTAAAAGAAAACCTTGATCAGGCACATCCCAGAAAGATTAACAATCAGCATCCGTTTTGTTAACAGGGTGATATGGAAGAACATATCAACATAAAGAAGTCAAGAATTAAAATAGAACTACCATTATCAAGTACTCGGTAAAGACAAATGAAGCAGAAACATCCTCGATCTCATCCACATCTGCTCCTCCTGTGCTGAAAAGTTAATTCAATTTGATAAACAAATTGGTGGTGATAATATTTTATGAAAAAATCAATTAAATAGAAATAATTTCATATACCATGGGTTTTTCTTTTCCGACAGATGTGTACGAGGAAGAATAAACTGTATTTCTTTGCTAGCATTATCTTGACCGTTCTCATTCGCAGGGAGTTCTGTTGGCCAGGAGAAGGTTAGCACGTCCTTGACATAATCTTCATATTGACCGTTTCCAGCATTTTGTTTGTCATCATTACAAGAGACTTGTTCATAATCTTGAACAATTTCTGCATCAGGATGATCACATCCTTGTTTAACCAATTGCATTTTTGATTTGTGAATGCTGTCATCTACTTGAGCTGTCACAATAGCTCCATTTCCTTCAAATTTTTCAACAGTTTCAATTTGTAGAGAGCTTTCTTTATAGTCACTGTTTGTGTTTTCATGGTCGATAATGGGCCAACTGTCAATAAGTGGAAGCAATAATTCTCGCCCACCTTCACCATAATTCGTAGCAATATTTCCTGGCATAGAACTACACGTGCATATTCTTTTATCATCATCACGAAAATTCTCTGTCTCATCTTCTTCTTCACTAAATTGCATCTCTACAGCATTCTTTTTTGCTTCAATATTCTCTTGCATTTCTTGGTTATTTTCTACCATGATTTTATCACTATGAACACCCTCAATGGCGTCATCATCCTTGGTTAACTTGATTTCTTCTTCACGATTCTTCATTTCGTCATTCAGCTCAGGTTTAAGAGGCAATTTATCATCAAATGTTGGCAGATGGAACTCTTCCTTAATAGAAGTCACAGAGCCATCAGCAATAGGCATCTCATTCTGAAGCAAGAAATTTAAGGTATGAGGATTCTGACTTATAAAAGTGTTTAGCTCAGTGGAAATGTTCCATATATTTTACTTCTCTCTTGCAACTATCTTGATCGACACCGATAAAATTGGAACAATAGAGCAAAGATTGCACAAGATATGTAGAAAAAGAGAACTGATCCTTTGTTTATTTTTAAAAAATAAAAAATACTTGATCAATTACATCCAAGAAATATTAAAAATCAGCATCTATCTTCTTCACAGGGTGACATGGAAGAACATATTAACATAAAGAAAATAAGTATTAAAATAGAATTACCAATTTCAAGTTCTCGGAGAAGACACATGAAGCAGAATCAGCCTCGACAACCATATCAGCTGCTCCTGTGCTGAAAATTCAATGTACTTCGATAAACAAATGATAGTGATAATAATTTATGGAAAAAATCAATTACATATAAATAATTTCATCTACCATGGACGAGGAATTAACTGTGTCTCTTTGCTTGCATTTACTTGATCATTCTCCCCGTTTAATGTCTCTGGAAGTTCTGTTGGAAAGGATAAGGTTTGCACGTCCTTGACATAATCTTCACATTGGCTGTTTTCAATATTTTGTTCGTCATCATTATAAGAGATTTCTTGTTCATAATCTTGAACAATTACTGCATCAGGATAATCGCTTTCTTTAACCAAATGCATTTTTGATTTGTGAATGCTGTCATCTACTTGAGCTGTCTCAATAGCTCCATTTCCTTCAACTTTTTCAACATTTGCAATCAGCAGAGTTTTTTCTTTCTTGTTACTATTTGTGTTTTCATGTTCATTAATAAGTCGATTGTTGAAAACTGGCGGTACTAATTCTTGCCCAGATTCACCATAATTCTCCGTAACAATATTTCCGGGCATGGAACCACACGTGTTGATACTAATTTCTTGATCAAGACAATTCTTAGTCTTCTCTTCTTCACAAAATTGCATCTCTACAGCATTCTTTTTCCATTCAATTTTCTCTTGCACGTCTCGGTTATTTTCTGCTAAGATTTTATCAATATGAACACCCTCAATGGCTTCATCATCCATGGTTAACTCGATTTCTACTTCAGGATTTTGTGTTCCATCCTTCAACTCCGGTTCAAGAAGCAATTTGTCGTCAAATGTTGGCAAATGGAATTCTTTCTTATTAACAACAGTAACAGAGTCCTCAGTATTGGCACTGCTTTCCAGTTTTTTAGTATTATCAGAGCAGCAAACCTCTTTTTCCTTATAAGCAGGACCTCCTGTTCCACCATTAATTTCAAGCATGGGCTTTTCATCCTGAATCTGCAAATTTAAGGTTTGAGGATCTGATATGTGAAAAGCTTTTAGCTCAATTAAAATGTTGCATAAATTTTACTTTTATAGTAATATGTTGTTGGTCACTTAACTTTTGGCAAAATTTCAAGTTGTTGCTAAATTTTTTTTCTTTCAAAATGGTTATTGAATCTAAATTTTGATGCAATTCGATTAATCATTGGTGTCACTAAAGGAAAATTTGATGGGCAGTCTAGCTATTGCCAACTAAGCTGCAACGTCAACTTTTCCGTTGATCAAACTAATAAACATGTAAACGTGGCCGGGATGATCAAATGGTAACAAAATTTTAAGTTACCAACTAGAAATTTCACTAAAAATTAAGTGTCTGCGTGTGCTTTACCCCTTCCATTTTCTCTTGCAAACCAAATTGATCAAGCACATGCCTCTCTTTCGGGATATCCCATAAAACTGGAACGATACAGAAGCATGCACAAATCGAGAAATGACCAACTGTCTTAGGAGAAGGGGAAAGAAGAAAACTTGATCAAGTTTTGCCAAGAAATATTGGCTATCAACATCTATTTAGTGTCCACAGTATGATATGTAATATCATTAACATAAAGAAGGTAAGAATTTGAAATAGGATTACCAATTTCAAGTTCTCAGTAAAGAGAAATGAAGCAGAATCATCCTTCATCACATCCATATCTGGTGTTCCATTGCTGAAAATTCAATTCAATCAAATCCATTAATATAAAATTATAGTACATACTTCATTAAACAAATTGATGATTATTATAATTCATGGAAAAGGTAGAAATAATTTCACATACCATTGATGGTTCTTTACAGACAAAGGTGTATTAGGAAGAATAAATTCTCTCTCTGCGCTTGCATTATCTTGATCATTCTCCTTGTTTAATGTCTCAGGGAATTCAGTTTGTAGACTCCGCTCCACCTCCTGGTGGCTGTGGCGGTTCTTGCCAGATTTCTGCCCCTTTTTCCTGACTACGAGGGCCGACGCTATAGCGGCAGCAGCAGCCAAGGCGGCTAAACCCAACAAAACCATCGCTCCAGTGCCGCCTCCGGCTTTGCCTATTTTCATTGTCATCTTCTTCTTTTCTTGCTCATGGTATGTCTTTTTGGACTCCATATTCCTGCACTTCTTTTACTTATAATATGTTATCTCCAAGTTTCTGGGATTTCAATCTCTGGTGTGTTTCTCAATGCGTTCTTTCATCTTTTCGGGATTTTCAATGTTGTGTTGGAGATAAAATGTACAGAAGATGGTACTAACCTATAACTGCAAAACAGTAAAGCCATATTTCATTTGACAAACAATTTATTTTTTTAATTTTCTGTGTCTTATAAAAAATATTACCTACACTTTCAGGGAAACTTAAAATTTGTCATCAGTTGATGACTCGTGTGACACGCGAGGAGCAAATAATTATAAAACTAAAACGAGCAGTACTAAAGAATAGGTTGAAATGGTCATGCAAGGCATGTGGTGGGTTAACAAACCCCACAATAATTGGCAAATTCTTTGCTACAGCGTTTGATATGTTGACGTTGACGTGTGTTGGACTGGACGTGGTTGAAAATATAAGTGTTGTAGGGATAGATCTAGAATTTGATAGTCATAGTGGACTAAAATTTAAACTTAGGTTAAACTTGAGAATTTGTTTCCTAAAAGAAGAGAAAAATTGTTGTATAGTATCAAACATGATTGAAAGAAAATGAAGTCAATATCTTGTATTGTCCTCTTTAGTCTACCGAAACGAATTTTCAAGTGTTTCGTTCATTAGAGTTTGTTGTACAAGTTAGAAAGAGAGTACTTCCAAGGCAAAAAAGCATTCCAAGAAATAAAAGAGTTTACATTAAATCAACGAATAATATATGGGAAAAAAAAGAAAAGAAAAGACAAAATTGAAATTTAAAAAGCACACAAATGATAGATAAAGTTTCCTACTTTGTCAGCCAACCTAACAAAATGAAAGGACTTTTGTTTGGCATTTATGAATTATTCAACGGACCAAATGCTTCTAGTGATTTCTACAACATTTATAAATCACCAACCTTTTAAACGTTTTCACGTGTATTATAAGTATGTTCACGTCAGAAATTGTTAAAGAAATTGAATTTTGCCTTTGTTCAGGTCGAATAGTAACTCATAAACTCATTCAACTTTCAACACACATTGAAATATGTGATCCATAAGACTAATGTTTTAAGTCATTTGAGTTAAAATGTTTTAAAAACAATTTTGCAAAATTGTTGACTTGTGAGTTATGAATGTTTAGTCTTATTAGATACTTAGATAACTCTTACTTACTCTAAAAATGTGTATTCTATTCAAATTGTAACTCTCGTTGGAACCCTATAAATATATATATTCATTGTTATAATAAATTGCACTTGAGTTGTACTCTCTAATTTTATCTCTTATGCTCTCTTCTTATATTATTTTCAGTCTCTATAGTTTTACATGTTATCAACGAAAATGAGCTCAATAAAAATAAAATAGAAATTCGAGATCAATATTGTAGAAAATTGGTAGAACCTCGACAGTCTGTACAATTGTGAGCAATCATTGATATCTCAAAGTTTCATGGTCCGATTGTTGTGAAATTTGGACAAGCTCGTAAATCGTTGTTCTTCAAATATGACGATTAAAATCAAGATCCAGTATTCATTAGTGAAAACTGTCTACATGAACAATTACGAATTTTGATTGTACTACCGAGATCTATAGACTATTTGAAGATTTCAACATCTATTAAATCTGAAAAGTAGTCCAATTTAATTGCTCCCTTAATAAAACAAGTTCATTCATTAAATATTTTTTTTAATATTATATATCAAATAGTTTGAGATTATTCATTGTCATCACCCTTGCCAGTTCGTCCTAAATCTGAGGTATCAATAGATGCCA